>JAWQFJ010000912.1:31153-55568 GCA_034096865.1 Theodoxus fluviatilis
ACATAGCCTTCAGATACTGATGGCTGTAAAGCTTTACCCATTCTTTTATTCATTCCCGAGAAGAACCACAGTCACACTACTGCGCAGATAGATGGTAGCGTCACCTCTCCGGCGGCCAATTGCATTTCGTGCGGGCATTGAAAGTCTGTTCTCCTTTCAGAGGCGCTGTTGCATGAGTTACAATGGTCGCCAAATACAAAGAGCCCTTGTTGTATTCGCAGCGGGAGACCCAGACACTCCTTGCGGCGTGGCGCCTTCTGGATAGAGTTAACAGCGTTCAGAAAGGTGGTTTGGTTCAGGTCTCACCCTGTCGCACCCCGGGTGTCTCTCGACAGCGACCGGGAAAGGAAATCTAGGGTTCAGAATTCGTGCTTGTACACGACTATGATGAATTTCATTACTATGAATCAAGATCATCATCGTGATCATTACGATCAACACCATCAGTACCACCACCGCCACCACCACCACCACCACCACCACCACCACCACCACTACCACCACCATCACCGCCACCACCACCACCATGATGTACCACCACCACCACCACCGCCGCCGCCACAAACACCGCCATCGCTACCGCCACCACCACTACCACTACCACCACCATTTATTTGGAGAAGGAACAGAAGCAGTAGGAGGAGGAGGAGCAGCAGGAATAATAGGAGCTAAGGTTGGAGCTGTAGGAGGAGGGGGGGGGGGAGAGGGGGAGGAGGAAAGGTGGGGGGGGGGGAGAGGAAGAGGAGGACGGAGAGGGGGAGGAGGAGGGGGAAAGTGAGAAGGAGGAGGGGAGGAGGAGGAGGAGGAGGAGGAGGAGGAGGAGTAGGAGGAGGAGGAGGAGGAGGAGGAGGAGGTAGGAGGAGGATGAGGAGGAGGATGAGGAGGAGGAGGAGGAGGAGGAGGAGGAGGAGGAGGAGGAGGAGGAGGAGGAGGAGGAGGAGGAGGAGGAGGAGGAGGAGGAGGAGGAGGAGGAGGAGGAGGAGGAGCCGGGGGGGGGGGGAGGAGGAGGGAGGAGGAAGAGGAACAATAACAACAAGAGCAAAACAAGAATAAGAAAAAAAAACGAGAACAACAAGAGGAACAAAAAGAACAAGAACAACAAGAAAAACAAGAACAAGAACATTAAGAACAAGAAGAACAAGAACAATTGCAAGAAAACTAGTGTTGAAAATTTGAGAGTCTGTAGATCAGTGCTGGTGGAGATCAGACAGGTGTTTCGTGGCATTCTCCATGTTTCTATTTTCTGCGCGGCCTTTGTGCTATGCCCAAGGAAATACAGTAACCTACAGCACATTATTTTATCGATTGCCCATTCACTCAAATGCCCTGGATAAACCTGGACTCATGCATTTCCCATTGGCATAATGGAAATGTAAATTTACCATACTTGATAGATTTGATGCTCTAAAAAATAACAAAAACATTAATCATGTATGAACTCTAACGAGAAGATAATATTCATATCTGTAGACAAAAGAAACGAAAACCAACTATTTCTGATTTAATTCACTGCATACATCAAACTGTACATTTACAAAATTATGGCTCAAAAATCAGGCAGACCTCCTGTCGCATGATAGCGACAAGATAGAGTGAGAAAGTGTACATAGGGGTTTGGTCTCGCCACAGCGGCGCTGTCCGAAATTTTTGGAATGTGCTGACGCACCTAAAATTAGTAACAAAGCCACAACCTTGCCTCTTGATGCTAATTGGGTTTGACCATAGAGGGATAGTAGGGGTGTCGAGATTCGATATTGGGGGGATGGACCCCTAAAGGGTGGGCATGAGTAAAGCACGTATGATCACGTATGCTTGGTTCACCACGTGATATAATCGAGTTCTTTTGGTTGGCTAATTTGGCCTGGGGCGACGGATTGTTCGGGCGTTGAAGCCCCAAGTGGATCAGTTCACGTTCGCTGTTGAGTGGACACAGACGTGTGCGGCGGCTGGGGCTGCCGGGCGCCAGGGAGGCGCTCGCGCCTGCCCTGGCGTGCCGTTACCGCCAGATAAGGAGTTCTGGGTATCTCCTGCGAGTAACACAGTCTGTTCATGCCATGGGTCTGATGAGGTATGTGTCACTGTTCTTTGGGTTGAACGTGTAAATACCGTTATGAGGGAGGGAACGCCATTTTTCGTCTGACTAAAATTATCCCGTGGGGGAAAGGAAGGGGGTAAAGTGAATTTTGTGTCTCCTTAATCGCCTTGTGAGATAAGTGATGTCTGCAGGGATGGAAAGAGGGAGAAATTCAATTACCTGTGAATAAGTCAAATTATGGGTTCTCATTCTAATGACGTCTGGGTTACGTCTATCGTGTTGGGGTGTGGGGGAGGCTTGAACGAGAATGCAGTGGCTGCTGTCTTATCTAGTAGTGATGAGACGTTCTTGTCTTTTCCAGACCAACCACCCCGTGCACTCGTGCACAAGCGTGCTTGACCGCACGTGGGTGTCTTAACCCTCAGTCACACTCGTGAGAGTCTGCTCAGGGGTGACGTATCACTGCAACCTGGGGTTGCAGCGGTGAGCCGGCCGTCCTAAGGTGCCACCGTGTAGTGATTAAGTCGTGTATGTATATTCACGCCTGCCGGAGAGAGCCACTGATCACTGGAGTGACCAGTCCTACGGATCAGCGAGGAGGCTGGATCTATGTGTGAGAAATTGTGAGAGAAGGTTCGAGACCAGACAGCGTCACGGTCTGGAATGTTAGGCATGTCCGGGTGCATTCATAATTAGAAACAGAAGCTAAAACCTCATCCCTCGTTGCTGAGGAGCGTTGACCAGAGGAGGGGGGTGGAGGATAGAGATTCGAATTTTGGGGGGTGGGCGACAAGGTGAGCATTAGTGAAGCACGAGTGATCACGTAGGCTTGGCGTCACCACGTGGTATAATTGGATTTCTCTAATTGGCTAATTTGATCCAGGGCGGTGGACCGTTTGGCCGTTGGGACGCCAAGAGCGGGCAGTTCACGTTCGCTGTTGAGTGAGTCCAGACGTGTGCGGCGGCTTAGCTGCCGGGGGCCAGGGAGGCGTGCATGCCTGCCCTGGGGTGCCTTTACCGCTAGAAGAAAGGAGTTCTGGGTATCTCCTGCGTGTAACACCGTCTGTTTATGCCACGGTGTGCTGGAGGTATGTTTATTATAGTTCTTTGGTTGAACGTGTAAAATACCGTTTGTGAATGAGGGAACGCCATTTGTGCTGACTAAATTATTCCGTGAGGGAAGAAAGGGGTAAAGTGAATTTTTGTGTCTCCTTAATCACCCTGAGAGATGAGTAATGTCTGTGGGGATGGAAAGAGGGAGGAATTCAATTACCTGTGATTAAGTCAAATTATGGGTTCTCATTCTAATGACGTCTGGGGTACGTCTATCGTTTAGTGGGTTCAAATGCTGATGATGTCTGGGGCGCGTCTATCAGTCATTCGTGAATGTGGTGTGTGAAGGAGGCTTGAATGAGAGTGCAGCGGCTGCTGTCTTATCTAGTAGTGATGAGACGTTCTTGTCTTTTTCAGGCCATACATACCTTGTCAACCATGTCAACTAGTGTGACCATGTCAACTAGTGTGACCATGTCAACCATGTTACCAACCATGAAACTGTGCCATGCTACCATGCATGTTATCAGGTACTAGGTACCAAGTGCCATGGGCCCGTGCGCCCATGTGCCCATGTGATATGTAGCCCGCGTGCTACATGTAACCGTGTGTGACCACACGTGTGTAGATATACTTGCTGTTAGCTTGTATGTTAACGTACTCGCATGTACGTGGAACTGGGTTCCAATACCGCAGCCTGGGGCTGCAGCAGGGAGTCAGCTATCGTCAAGAGGGGCTACTGCATAGTAACGTACTCGTATGTACGCGGAACTGGGTTCCATTATCGCAAATCGAGTTTGCAGGGTGAGCCGGCCCGCCCCAGGGCGCCACCAGTGTTAGTCGTGTATGTGTGTTCACGCCTGCGGAGTTGAGCTACGGAGTCCTGTAGGGGTCAGTCCAGGAGCTGCCGAGGGTGAAAGCAGTCCTACCGGAGAGAGCCATTGGTCATCGGAGTGACCAGTCCTAAGGATCAGCCAGGAGGCTGGATCTACGTGTCCCGGGGATACAGGAGAGGGGCGGAAGTGCACCTTCCGCTGGCTGCTGCTCGGAGGAATCATCGCGACTGGAGGGTCGAAGGCGCTCGGACCAGCGGCCTCGCGCACCTGTGGGTACTACGACGGAAGGTCGACGGCACGTCGGACAGCGGTCACGTGCAACTGTGGAGTACCTTGACGTGAGAATAAGAGGCGCGTGAGCGTGGAGGCTCCGCGCGACTGCTTGTGTAGGCAGTGGTTTAGTTATATTGTCGACTGTGCTCGGATTACTGTGTCGTTTCCCTGGAGTGGAGCGAGGACAAGTGTGGTAAGAACGCTTTCTCTTATTTCCACTAAATCCATTGAGGAGACAGGAAGACTGACAATAACTTTCGGCTGATGCCATCTTATTCTCATAAGGAGCGTTAAGCTCGTTTGTCGGAGAGGGAGAGTGAAGGAGCGAAGGACGGTGTTAGTCGGTTTGTTGACATATGCTAATCAGGCCACAGTCCCCTGCACGCGCGGCATGAGTACTGATTGGCTGAGACCTGATTTGCTTCATCATGAGTTGCCTGGGGCCCCGCCTGTATGAGACGGGTAACCCCAGCTTTGAACTTGTGCGACAGTGGAGGTTGTAGAGTGAGCTGTATTTCTTTTGGGGTTTTTTGACCATTTTTGTGGGTTGGGATTTTCTTTCCTTGTTTGTGAACTTGATAAAATTATTGTGAAACTTTATCTGATCCCCAGTGTCTTATTTTTGTTGTTGTTTTGCCTATTTGTTTACCTTTATTACTGAAGGAAGTGGCAACAGGGGTTTTGGATGAAAACCCTCGGGTGGAATCTCTCAAGTTCTTAGAACTAATAATTGAAGGAGCAATCTTTTAATTAAATTTTATACCACCACGTGACAAGTGGCGAGCCTGTTCCAGGATGTCTCTTAAATTAATTGGAGAATTAATTATCATTTTGTTGAGTTGCCACTTTCCTACAGTATAGACACTGAGGGATCCATCTTTGACTGTTGAATTGTTGATATTGCCTGCTTGTGCAATTTCATGTGTTGACCTGACTTGTATTGCTTGCTCGTGCAATTTTTCATATTGATTGACGTTCTTCCTGAGTAGTAATCTTTCCTGTTGTTGCATAGCAGCCGGGTGTGCTATGGCATTGATTAGTCCTTCTATTAGTCTTGATTAGTTGGGGGGAAAAACATCATTCCTGGGCGAGGGTCATGCGTCAGATCGTCAATGGGGGGCAGTACCGGCTGGGCTGCTTAGAGTTATTTCCTGACACTGTGCCGACAGCTTGTATAGTAAAATAGACTAATTTTCCAGGGGCATCTCATCTTTGTAGACAGAGAGCATTTTTGCATTCTTAGTTTTTCCTTCATGGAACTTCGTTCAGGGCGAGCTACTAGAGAAGCTCCGCCATGGCGTCTAACGCCGAGACTAGAGGGGAAAGGTTTGCAAGGTGGCGTTCCTTCGCTATTGAGTTCGGAGTGGAAGCATCTGCAATTCCGGAATTTATAGCAGAGCACATGACTCGAGAGGAAGCTGAGTAGCGCGTCTGGAACTGGAGAGAATGAAGTTGGAAGAAGAGCGAGAGAGAGTGAGACTCGAGAGAGTGCAAGAGGAGCACGAGTTAAGAAAACAACTCATGATTCAGGAAGCTGAAAGGAAGACTCAGGGAGATGGAGCGCATCTCAGCGTGAGTGAAGGGACGGATGAAGATCAGGGTGATCGAACGTTCCAGAATTCCATTCCTTTGCTTGACGAGACGAGGGATCTGTATTTTTGAGAATTGCATTTCTTGAGGTCGCTTGATTTGCATTGTTGTTGTTGTATTCCCTTTTTGCCTTTTGCCAAGTATGGTTTAGCTTGGTTGTTAGACGATTGCTTTTCCCTGTGTAGAAGAGTGGTCCGAGTGGTGAGTGAAATTATTGACACTCTTGCAGGCGCAGGCCTGGAGCTATAGAAAGAAAGGTGTATTCTCTCTACTCCAGTGTAGCAGGACAAAACCGGGTTCCTTTTGTTGAAGGGTACATGTTTATTTTAGCCCGCACAATGAAATAAAAGAAAGGACACTCTTGCCTTACGGATATTCCCAAACGGCTAAACCCCAACGTGAATTCTAATTTCAGATCTACCTGCACGCTTCATGTGGCAGTCCACGTCCTCCATCACATTGGCATCCAGGAATCAGTTGACCAGAGGCCTCAGAGAATTCGCGAATGCTTCCTTTTCCGTCAACCGCTAGACCCATTCCATTCCTTCTTCTTCGTCACAATCTGACGTCACCAAACTGATGACGTAATGTCCGCTGAAGCAATTCTGACAGAACCATCAAGTCTCCCCACTCTCACCCTCCTACATCCCCCCCTGCCTTTTCCCTACCTCGTCCTCGAGGTATAAGAGTACATGTACACAATCCGGTTAACATTTCTAAGGGTCGGCCAGACCGTTCCTTTACATCTCAATACCATAAAAAACAACTTGTTGAATCATACAACTTGAAGTGGTCTTACCCTACCGACAAGTTGAGTATGTTATCAACTTAAGGACAAACAAACAAACAACCCGTGCGTATCAGTACACAAGCTAGAAGTGGTCTTAACCATTCAACTAGTTGATCGATAGCAACGAGACTTAACATTTCACATTACAGAACGCAGCATACCTAACACAACAACAGAGCATGTAGAACAGGACAACTTGAAGCGGTTTTAACCTCTCAACAAGTATGTTGTCGACATGGCTAGACACACAAACCGTGCAGGCTAAAAGCGGTCTTAACCCTTCAATTAGATGCACACAAACAGTGACACAAAATGGCGTTGCTTAGCACGACAACACCCCGCAATGCGCGCACGGCATTACAAATTCCTTAGCAATGAACAACCATTGCAACTTCCTCCGTAATCACTAGCAACACAGTGATACATATGGTATTTCTTTCGAGGACAATACCCCGCAATGAACACACAGCATTACGAATTCCACAAGAATAACAAAGCATCGTTTGCAAATTCCACCGTAATAACCAATGTTACAGGCAATACACACAGTTTGCAACACATCTACAAAAATCAAAACATGCAACAGTCAAGTTACATATACTCACTTGCTTGGTAAGTCCAGGACAGTCCACGAAAAAGGAAATCTGCGCTTTCTACACTTTCCAGTTCTCATCGTGTCCTCAAAGTAACATCATTGTCAACCAAGTCAAAAGGCATGTCCATATCGGGGGGTGCTTGGCCAACATTGCTACGAGCGGAGCGACGAAGAGGCAGTGGCTCTACCGTCACCGCTCCGTCATGCACTTTAGGCACAAGTCTGATCTGACAATCCCTGTGACACTATGGCTTCATTTATGAGGAAGACTGCAGTCTAAGTGTTAAGAAACTCATGGAAAACGTCATTCAAAAAAGGAAGACAAAGGTGTAAAGCCCTCGAGTCCAAAACAGTAGTAGATGTAAGGCTTCAAGAACATGCCTAAAAGAGGCAAGTCTACAAAAATACTTGTACAAAAAACTCTTCCCCACCATGACACTCCATGCTTCATCAAGCCCAGTGGTTAACACGTTCAAATTCACTGCTGTCCAAAACATAGAGACGAAGAGCTAGCTCAGTACCCTTCCTTCAACACAGCAAGCAGGATATCCCTGTCAAAAAGTCCAGCTAGCATTGAAGATTATGCAAGTTTTTCTCAGGTTGGCACAGGTTGCCACCAAGGACTCCTGCAGACAGAGAGGAATCAGTGATGGATCAGTGCAGATCAGTACTTGACAATGATCTTTTCACGTGCACTGATGCCCTCCTGCTTGAGGCGGTTCAGCATGGGGTTGTAGACATTGATGTTGAGGGGAATCACCACCCCTTTCTCTTGGATCTCCCCATCCAGTATCATCTTAGTGGCGATGGCTGTGAGGAAGCCCACAGTCTTGGCCATGGCCGAGCAGCCATCGATGTCACCATAGCAGGTGAAGTCCAGCTGTCGCTCCTCTTGAGTGCTGTCTGGCCACAGAATTCCAATCTCATGCCGCATCACGATCAGGTCTCTCTCGTGTGGTCCATAGGCCAGACGCTTGGCCAGGTAGTTGGAGAGAGTATCGAAGGGGTTGCCACGCTTGTCCACCAAGTCCTCGCCCAGCAGACCCAGGTCAACGATGGTCCTGAGCTTGTATTCATCTTCCCCAACCTTGTCAAACACAATGGATTCCAGTTTTTTGGGCAGGGTGTCTGCAGATTCCCCAAACTTCTGGCCCATGTAGGATCTCCAGGTCAGGTCAGGTCCCTTGGGGTGCAGCAATGAATCAGGGCTTTCATCAAACAGGCCCACAGCAATCAAGCCTCGCACTGCGTTGGTGAACCCCCTGTATCTAAGGGTGCCACGCAGAATGGTGTGGGCAGACTCGATGCCATAGATAGGGCCATAGACGGTGGAGTCGCGGTTGGGGAATCCCTCCAGGTTGAAGCCTGGCATGAAGTCCAGGGGAACTGTGGCATCCAACAGACCCCCTCCCCCTGGCACCTCCACTACCTTACCATCCTGCTTGAACTTGGCACTTCCCATGCAGTTCATCAGCACACCCCGGGTGAACCAGCTGAACTTGTAGTGGAGGGGAGAGTTGGAGAACTCTGGGGCCGGCAGGCCTCCACACCAGGACACATAGGAGGTCACCTTGCCGCCGTCCTTGATGACCTCGTCAAAGCACTTCTGGGCCAGCAAGTGGTCCACCCCTGGGTCCACCCCCACCTCATTCATGATGGTGATGCCTGCCACCTTAGCCCCCTGGTGGAGTTCCCGCATGGCAGGAGAGACATAGCTGGCAGTCACCATGTTGGTCTTGTGCATGATGCACAGCTTGGCAATCTCTGGGTGCAGCATATAGGGGAGCAGGCTGACAACGCAGTCATACACTGGGATGAGTTTGCTCAGTACCTCATTGCTGCGAGTGATGTCCATGACGTGTGTTTCCACGTTAGAGAAGGTGCTGGAAATTCGGTCCAGCTCATCCCACTTCTGACACCAGTTTGTAGAAGAGTGGTCCGAATGGTGAGTGAAATTATTGACACTCTTGCAGGCGCAGGCCTGGAGCTATAGAAAGAAAGGTGTATTCTCTCTACTCCAGTGTAGCAGGACAAAACCGGGTTCCTTTTGTTGAAGGGTACATGTTTATTTTAGCCCGCACAATGAAATAAAAGAAAGGACACTCTTGCCTTACGGATATTCCCAAACGGCTAAACCCCAACGTGAATTCTAATTTCAGATCTACCTGCATGCTTCATGTGGCAGTCCACGTCCTCCATCACGTTGGCATCCGGGAATCAGTTGATCAGAGGCCTCAGAGAATCTGCGAATGCTTCCTTTTCCGTCAACCGCTAGACCCATTCCATTCCTTCTTCTTCGTCACAATCTGACGTCACCAAACTGATGACGTAATGTCCGCTGAAGCAATTCTGACAGAACCATCAAGTCTCCCCACTCTCACCCTCCTACACCTGTTAGCAGATTAGTTTTGTTGTAGAGCTTGTTATATAGAGTGTTGGTTCTGTAATAAGTTATGCTATGTGCTTAGCTGTACCCACAGGATGTTGGGGTAAGACATAGCCTGTGAGAGTGTAGTCTCGCGTGCTCAGGCGTGACTGCATGAGTGAGCAAGTCTGCTAGTCTGAGAGGAAAACTTAGAGAGAGGGAGTGCACCGCTGTGTGAGTGATCATGCTGATCGAAGGTTGATTGTCCTTCCTATTAGGCTAAGTGAAAGCCATGGTTATAGGCTCACCTGTGGCTGAGTTAGTAGTAGTGGATCCGGCCCGGCTGGGCGATCTGGATAGACTTAGCTGCTATGTGCTATATGAAGCCATTTCTATGGTAGATGATAAGACATATTATTGAGTTGATAGGAAAAATGTCTTAGTGTTAGATTAACTAGTTCTCAGAGAGTCGTGAAGCTAGTCGCGGAAGTCTAGTAAAAACTGCGTGGGTCAGTTTTTAGTTCAATAGCAGTTCACATGTGATGTGTAAAGGTTAGAATGCTGAAGTGCAGGGTAGTGTGTTTGGCTAGCCTGTAGTATGTGTAGAGAGGTTGTGTCACTTGTCATAGTGAGAAGCATTCTTTAGCAACAGTGGTAGGGGGATGAAAGCCCTGGTTGACTGTTGGTGACTCGTTCAAATTTTGTGGGTGTGACTAGTTGCGATAGTGTTTGAGGACACTGGTGAGAAGGGTCCTGCGTGTGATTGGACCGGATGCTATTGAGCTGGGCAAGTGTGCCGTATGTGTACTTCCAGATTGTTTTTCCTTTGTGGAACAGTTGTTGTGTGAATGGCCAACTAGATGTTGCGCTAGTTCTGGTGGAAGTGTTTGGCAGCTGATGCTGTTGTTGAACGCCAGTGGGTATGTGTGGCGTGATGAGTCATGGGGGTCGGCTGCGTGAGAGGTGCCTCACTATCCAAGGAGACTGAGGGTGTTTGTACACGGTCAGTATGGGACCCGCTCTCTTTTCTCCTGTGGGTGTGGGGTTGCCCTACGCACACTCCTAGTGTCGTGTAGTGCCCGTGTGTGTCTACCTCTGTTAGTTGTAACAGTTGCGTCCTAAGGTATGACAGGGCTGTTATGGAAGTTGAGGAGTACAAGGGAGTGTACCGTGTAAGTGCCATCGGCCACCGCGTGAGTGCACGAGACTGGCTTGGAAGGGTCAGTGTGCCTGTGAGCTATCACCGTCTGGGACGGTTATCCTCTTGGAGGGAGGATATGGGCGTGCCGGTTAGCTATCACCGTCTGGGACGGTTATCCTCTTGGAGGGAGGATACGGGTGTGCTGGTTAGCTATCACCGCCTGGGGCGGTTACCCTCTTGGAGGGAGGATGCGGACGTGCTGGTTAGCTAAAACCACCTGGGGCGGTTATCCTCTTGGAGGGAGGATGCGGTTGTGCTGGTTGGTTGTCACCACAGAGAGGCGGTTATCCTCCTGGAGGGAGGAGGTGATTGGTTATTGCTGCTGAGGGCAGTTGTTCCTTTGGAGAACGAAGAAGGGCGACGAGTGCATGCGGAGAATGTGAGCGTGTGCTGATGCGTTCGTGTGGGAATTGCATTGTCCTGTGTCGTGCATCCTAGAAGGGGGTGGGACACCTCACTGCCTGACGGGGGTCTGGGGGTGTCTTGCACAGCCTGTTGGGGCCCGCCTTCTTTTCCCCTAGGGTGTGGGGCTGTCCTACGCGCCCACCTAGAGTCCCTGTACGTGTGAACTCGTGGGAGTTGTTGTCATGTGATTTGTTTATCACGTCTAGGTATGCTTGTGGAGAGCTACCGTGTGTGTACGAGGGTGTGAGTCCCTGTACGTGTGAACTCGTAGGGGTGTGTTTGTGATAGCAATGATATGCGAGGCGAGAGCATTGTCTGCTTGAGTTGTCTCGTTTTGATTGGAGTTTCCTGTTTAACTCTGTTAGTTGTGAATGTAGAGCATGGTTGTTAGTAACGTTCTTCTCAGTGAGATTTCAGTCGCGTGACGACTATCTTGTCAGGGAGGCCTGTCAAGTAAAGTGTTGTGCGAGCAATGGACGTGTGGATGTCCGTGAGTAGGTAGATTAGTCTTTCCGATCTGTTGGCAGTCTGGTGATTGACGGATGAGGTTGACAGTGCAGCGTGGTGACTTGACGCGCGTGCGGATGTTTTGCTCTATTTGCTGTGAGGAATGCAGTGAGAAAGACTGTTCAGTCTGTGTTATATAGCTTATGGTGAGTTGTATTAGAGCATGCTAGTAGTGTGTAATATGCATGTGTGACAACGCGAAGGGCGACGGGAGCTCTGCTATCTCGCGGGAGACTGCAGGGGCAGTTCCGACCTGTATGAGGTCCTCCTTCTTCTTTTCAGGAGTGTGCAGGAGTGTCCTTCATTCCTAGCGTGTGCGAGCGCATGTGCTGTAAGGAGCTGGGTTTTTGTGTCGTCTAGGGAGTCTGCGGGGTGTCGTGGCCCGGCCTGCCGGGGTCGCGACATTGAGGCCCTGCGTGGTCTACCCGTTCTCTCTCTCTAGAGGTGCAGGAATGCCAGTGTTCCCACTTGAGTAGTGTGCTGAATTCCTGTTGGTAGTAAGGATTGTTCACTTGTAGAGCGAGTTGTTGCTGCATGTGGTGCGGCTGATGCTTAGTGAGCGACTTAAAAGAAAGAAGACGTCGGTCTTGCTTTTATCCCTGCGATGATCGAGAGTTAGCTTGTTGAGTAACTGCTCATAGATGTGTAGTGATTAGGAGTGATTATGTGATGACGTAGTCATGTCTTAGCGGGGAGGACTTGTCGCGGGATTTGCGACAAGGTAGTGTGAGAAATTGTGAGAGAAGGTTCGAGACCAGACAGCGTCACGGTCTGGAATTTTAGACATGCCCGGGTGCATCTATAATTAGAAACAGAAGCTAAAACCTCATCCCTCGTTGCTGAGGAGCATTGACCAGAGGAGGGGGGTGGAGGATAGAGAATCGAATTTTGGGGGGGTGAGCGACCAGGTGAGCATTAGTGAAGCACGAGTGATCACGTAGGCTTGGCGTCGCCACGTGGTATAATTGGATTTCTCTAATTGGCTAATTTGATCCAGGGCGGTGGACCGTTTGGGCGTTGGGACGCCAAGAGCGGGCAGTTCACGTTCGCTGTTGAGTGAGCCCAGACGTGTGCGGCAGCCTGGCTGCCGGGGCCCAGGGAGGCGCGCACGCCTGCCCTGGGGCGCCATTATCACTAGAAGAAGGGAGTTCTGGGTTTCTCCCGAGTGTAACAGCGTCTGTTCATGCCACGGTCTGCTTGAGGTATGTTTATTATAGTTCTTTGGTTGAACGTATAAAATACCGTTTGTGAATGAGGGAACGCCATTTGTGCTGACTAAATTATTCCGTGAGGGAAGAAAGGGGTAAAGTGAATTTTGTGTCTCCTTAATCACCCTGAGAGATGAGTAATGTCTGTGGGGATGGAAAGAGGGAGGAATTCAATTACCTGTGATTAAGTCAAATTATGGGTTCTCATTCTAATGACGTCTGGGGTACGTCTATCGGTTGGTAGGTTCAAATGCTGATGATGTCTGAGGCGCGTCTATCAGTCATTCGTGAATGTGGTGTGTGAAGGAGGCTTGAATGAGAATGCAGCGGTTGCTGTCTTATCTAGTAGTGATGAGACGTTCTTGTCTTTTTTAGGCCATACATACCTTGTCAACCATGTCAACTAGTGTGACCATGTCAACTAGTGTGACCATGTCAACCATGTTACCAACCATGAAACTGTGCCATGCTACCATGCATGTTATCAGGTACTAGGTACCAAGTGCCATGGGCCCGTGCGCCCATGTGCCCATGTGATATGTAGCCCGCGAGCTACATGTAACCGTGTGTGACCACACGTGTGTAGATATACTTGCTGTTAGCTTGTATGTTAACGTACTCGCATGTACGTGGAACTGGGTTCCAATACCGCAGCCTGGGGCTGCAGCAGGGAGTCAGCTATCGTCAAGAGGGGCTACTGCATAGTAACGTACTCGTATGTACGCGGAACTGGGTTCCATTATCGCAAACCGAGTTTGCAGGGTGAGCCGGCCCGCCCCAGGGCGCCACCAGTGTTAGTCGTGTATGTGTGTTCACGCCTGCGGAGTTGAGCTACGGAGTCCTGTAGGGGTCAGTCCAGGAGCTGCCGAGGGTGAAAGCAGTCCTACCGGAGAGAGCCATTGGTCATCGGAGTGACCAGTCCTAAGGATCAGCCAGGAGGCTGGATCTACGTGTCCCGGGGATACAGGAGAGGGGCGGAAGTGCACCTTCCGCTGGCTGCTGCTCGGAGGAATCATCGCGACTGGAGGGTCGGAGGCGCTCGGACCAGTGGGTACTACGACGGAAGGTCGACGGCACGTCGGACAGCGGTCACGTGCAACTGTGGAGTACCTCGACATGAGAATCAGAGGCGCGTGAGCGTGGAGGCTCCGCGCGACTGCTTGTGTAGGCAGTGGTTTAGTTATATTGTCGACTGTGCTCGGATTACTGTGTCGTTTCCCTGGAGTGGAGCGAGGACAAGTGTGGTAAGAACGCTTTCTCTTATTTCCACTAAATCCATTGAGGAGACAGGAAGACTGACAATAACTTTTGGCTGATGCCATCTTATTCTCATAAGGAGCGTTAAGCTCGTTCGTCGGAGAGGGAGAGGGTCCATTGATGAACTATCTCACTGTAAGAGTGAAGGAGCGAAGGACGGCGTTAGTCGGTTAGTTGACATATGCTAATCAGGCCACAGTCCCCTGCACGCGCGGCGTGAGTACTGATTGGCTGAGACCTGATTTGCTTCATCATGAGTTGCCTGGGGCCCCGCCTGTATGAGACGGGTAACCCCAGCTTTGAACTTGTGCGACAGTGGAGGTTGTGGAGTGTGCTGTATTTCTTTTGGGTTTGATTTGGCCATTTTTGTGGGTTGGGATTTTCTTTCCTTGTTTGTGAACTTGATTAAATTATTGTGAAACTTTATCTGATCCCCAGTGTCTTATTTTTGTTGTTGTTTTGCCTATTTGTTTACCTTTATTACTGAAGGAAGTGGCAACAGGGGTTTTGGATGAAAACCCTCGGGTGGAATCTCTCAAGTTCTTAGAACTAATAATTGAAGGAGCAATCTTTTAATTAAATTTTATACCACCACGCGACAATTTGTGTAAGCTTTATCTCATTAAAAACATAGAAAATAACTTATAAATGCAGAGAATCATACAGTAGGAGAAAGAAAATCAGGATTTAAATTTTACTGTAAACTCTTTGAAGCAAGGTCCAAAATGGCATGATGCAGCTCCAATGCCCCATTTGTAGCCTCTGACAGCTCAAGGCAAACACATGTAGAGACCAAAGACTGTTAAAACTCTTCCAAAAATTTGCGATAAAAATTCAAACTTGGCTCAAATGACAAAACTTGATTTAAAGGTCACAGATAAGAGCTATTTTGCCTAAGGTTTTAAAGTCTTATATTTTCTTGAGCCCATTGATCAAAATAAATAGAACCCAAGGACCATAGTAAAACCACCTGTCCACTGTTGATGTTGTAGGGCAATCCAACAAGCTGCATGTGATATCATTCACCTAAAAAGTGTATGGTTTCCATTAATTCCTTGATTTGTATATATACTTATAGCAGAAACTGTTGTTTTCTTGACATAATGCTACAGAATCTGATACAGAATTGAAGGGCAATAGGCTCCAACTCATTCCAGCGACATTTTTAGGATAAATGTATGGAACAAAAAAAAAGATAAACATGCTAATTTAGAGTAGAGGTGTATGTGTGTTTCATCAGTCCTGTTTTGTCATGTTGACTTTATTTTCATTTTTAGAAACAAAATGCTGAAGTGTGGGACATTAAGCCCCACCTCATTTTGATTTACTCTCATGCGCTTTGCCTTTCTCATTGAAGACTAAGAACGGGTAAGGAAGTTTTAACTCTCAGTGCTGAAATATAATCAAACTTATCATTATGAAAAAACTTCAGTGACATTTTTTAATGGTGGAATAAAAGTCATCGCCGAGAAAGTCACAGTCCATTTTCAAATCTGTGCAAAATGTTCTCTCCCAAGCAGTATATAATACACAGAGTATAACACGAAATTAATGCATGAGCAATTGCCTTGGTTTGATAGGAAATCACTGATGCAATTCTCGTGTTCCATTGTTGATCACGAAGTGCACATCAAAATTAAATGTGAGTGAGGTCTAAAGGGCAAAGTTTTTTTGGACTTTCAACATGGCAGCAAAAGAGTGGTGTAAAAAAAAAAACTGCACTGTGACTGACCTATGCATTTCCTACTGAGTCAAAACCACACGTGTTTTTCGAGAGAAACTAACTCTAATTGGTTGAAACTCATTTTGGAAATAAAACAACAAAAACTGAAACAAATGTTAAATATTGTTCATCGAAGTGGTCACTAATGCCCCCTGGCGCTTAATGTCCCACTTTTCCCTATACACTATTCACTTATTTAATCTTTCCCATGGTCAAGCGACTTTAACTTTTAAGCTTTTACCTTTCCTGAAGGAAAATTTTACTTGCCAAATACAATGGATTATTCATGTAAGTTCTGGCAGCATTGCTCATCTAGTTATGTTGGGGGGTAAAGCTTTATCCCAGCCATTTTCATTTTAGACTACTATCTGGTACTTGAATTCACAATATGATATTTTCTACAGCTATGCACCAGTGTTCTCTCTGTGACACTTAATTTTCTTATTTTCTAAAGTAATGTATCATGATGGTTTGAGGCATTTTACTTGCATGCTTTTCAAAATAAAAGAAAAAGACAAGGGAGAGGATCTTACAATGGAGGAATTCCATTAACAATAATATGAGTGTCTTGTATTACAATGATAACAAATCATTCTATTCTCTAAATCAGTTGTATATGTTCTACTGTTAATGGTTTTTGTTTTACATTACGCACTTGACAAGTGAAGCATGGTTTTCATATTATGCTGTGATGTACTCATAAATAAAACTTTTTATTTAATGCAGAGTAGCTATTAAGTTAGAGTCTGCATATGTTACTTTCATCTTTATTATTATCATTTTCCCTCTCAGTTCTCATCAAAGGGCATGCATGGTCTCTACAAAGTTACTTAGTGATGATTTTGTTTGCAATTTTCTCCAAATAAATCAAAATGATTGCATCTCCTTCATCAACTGCAAACTGAGTGTCTTTTTCTTCAGTGTTGTCAACTCTCACAATGATCTCTGTCTTCATATCTGTCATTCCTCACCCTACCCCCACCCACGCTCCTTTAATTCTTTCTCTCTGTCTCTCCCTCTGTCTGTCTCTGTCTGTCTTTCTCCCCCCCCCACCCCCCCCCCCCCCCCTCTCTCTCTCTCTCTCTCTCTCTCTCTCTCTCTCTCTCTCTCTCTCTCTCTCTCTCTCTCTCTCTCTCTCTCTCTCTCTCTCAATGTCTTTAAAAGAGGCAAACATTAATCTTCATCCTTTTGAAGCTGTGCATTACTTTTTTAATGCTCAAATAATAAAAGGTCATTGAATAAGAAACAAATACTTGCTTCCATTCTATTGCTCAGAGAAGTGACAGTTGTCACAGGCCACTTCAGAATTGATGTGGAAGGATTGAGGCAAAAGGCCAGGGAAAGAGCTAATTAGTTTATAACTTCAGTCACGTTAATGAACCCGTTACCTCACCTGTAACGTCCAGCGACTTGGTGTTCTTTACATGTTGCCTCGACTTCTTTTCTTTTTTTCATGCTAGGCCTGGTTCACTTTCATGATCTCATACTCGCTATGTGGTCGGCATCTCGCTAGATCTAGTTACGAAGACAAACTGATTCGGTGATCGCACGCACTGCTTTTCTCCAAAGAAATGAGGCTAGCGAAATGCAGGTCTCTTACACGATCTCACACTCAGTGTCAAAACACTACAGGCAATGCGATGCGAAGTTGACAACGTTTTTCGGCTCAGCTGTTTTATTAACCCATCCACGACACACCCCTTTCTCGCGGGAGATCGCGTGGTATCACATGCAGGCGGCAAATTGGCTTCGACGCGAACGCCAACCGTTGAATCGTTGAGTTGTATTCCGGACAGCATTTGTGACTCATTTTTGCCAGACAGTGAGAAGATTTCTCAGACTGTGATAGACAGGGGTATAAATAAATACTACTCATGTTATTTAGGCGAAATTAAGTGGCGTGTTCAAGACACCTACCGGTACGTACCGGTACGTACCGCGCCGGAGAGCCGTTGCGCCCGCTGCGCCGTGTATAGCCAAAATGGCTGCCTTCGGGGAAAGGAAGAAAGTCATCATCACAAATATGCGCTGTGGCACGCATTTCGACCTGTGATTATTACCCAGCCTATGCGAGACGTTAAAGAAGGTAGGTTGATATTGTACTTTTCTTTTTTTAAAAAATAACTGCTCTGAAATAATTACCGGGCAAGATGTGAGCAAACATTTCAACGACAGAGCAAAACAATTTCAAGGGAAGCAACTCTTATTTCTTACATTTAGCCCTTGGTTTGTGGTGTTACCTCCCTTGAAGAGTGCATCGAACTATTCTTGCTTACACCAAGTCAGCACTGTCGTTTTGACATAAATTTCTATTCGAGCGATGTCGAGCATTCATGCACAGCTACAGCTTAACGTATTTCATCAGCTTCCACAAGGAACAATTTTAGCAGTCTGCAGCTGCTGGTTTACTCATTTGGTTGAGAAGCGCAATCCGCGGCGATGAGAAGGAATCTTGGAAGCCATCTTGGCTACCGTTGGGTCATAACGAGTCGTTCAAGATGGCACACCGGTAGGTAGGCTACCGGTAGGCTACCGGTAGGTCGTCTTGAACACACGGAAGATCTATGAGCAAGAGGATTCAACGGTGGAGGTGACAGCTCGGGAAGTGATGGCATCTGCGTGACAATGAGCGTCGTATCTGTCTGTTGTCAGGTGCCTGTAAAATGTTGATCAAGTGTTCCAGTGATCAGGTAGTTAAGTTTAAAACGGATTGAGCGCCTCGGGTTGGTGTAGAGTCGCTATACAAAACTACTACCTTTACCTTCACTAGTTGCATTGATGAGAGAGAAATTTACCAACTACGTTTGATTCGAAGATTTCGGTCTTGCTATTTACCAAAATGGCGCTAATGGCTTCGAAATGGCTTAGAAATGAGCATACATATCGTTATCCCCTTCTTGAATATGATATATTTAAGCTATTCTAATTAAACCAGAACTATATTTAACCAAATTACGTTAGAAACAGCTACATTTTGAAACAGACATGCGGTCGCCATTTCGATCATCATCCTGGACGGATATGGCGACCGCATGTCTGTGTTTCAAAATGTTGCTGTTTCTAACGTAATTTGGTCAAATATAGTTCTGGTTTAATTAGAATAGCTTAAATATATCATATTCAAGAAGGGGATAACGATATATATGCTCATTTCTAAGCCATTTCGAAGCCATTAGCGCCATTTCGGTAAATAGAATGACCCGAAGATTTGATCGAGACAAGGGTGAATCTTTGCGCTTCGGCTTACGTTGGATGGGATATATTCTGTTCTAATCCTGGAGCTTTGTATAACCGTGCTCTACCCAAAATCTCAGAACTACCATCACGACAGACAAGCTGTGTAATGAGATGGTAAGGTACATAGGCATCATCCTCGCAATGAAGCGTTACTGTACGTCTTATCCTCACTCAACCCTCATGCTCCCTCCCAAAATCTGCTTCCTGAAGCCTAGAAATGAATAAACTTCTGTTAAACAACAGTAATGTTCAATTTTAAATGCAGATCTGAGACTCACCCCCTCGCAGACTCCTTTGTTTTTATTAAACCGGTTGAGATTTAGCTGATCGTGTGGCCGGCAGCACGCCTTGATCCACGCCATGGCATCGGCTCTTCTGCCTTTTACAGAGGGAAATTGATGCAATTTGCCTCCTACTATTTTATCGGGATATCTTTGATCCCCAGAGCATGTGCCCCACTGGCAGTAAACAACCTTTTTGTTGTGGTTGTGCGATAGGCTAGAACCGAAGCGAAAACGCGTGATGGAGTCAAATAGACGCTGCTTCCAGACAGAGCCGTATTTGTGAGACCGTGTCAGCCAGCGAAGTCTGCGCTAAAAATAGACTAGTTTCCGCGTCAGCGATTGGCTAAGCCCAGCGACCACGTGGGCTGTGTGGATGACCTAATACGGAAGCGACTAATAGCAGAGCATCATTCGTCATTCTTCCGCCGGAAGTAGCTCTCTGAGATCAGAGGTAAATCGCTCTCGCTTGTTTTGGCGCCGATTTTCCGCCTTTTGGAAAAGCGCTTCACGTGTGAAAGCAGACGCTTCTCACCGCTCTACTCGTCGCGGGTCATGGACGTTTTGCCCCAATTGCGACATTCGGAACGTCGTTTAGCTTAAGATTACACCCGAATCACGCGCACCGTTAAGGTGCATGGAGTACAGTACCGCCGATCAAAACGTTTGTCACAAAACGCAGATACATTAATGCGGCCGGATCTTAGCATAACTCCCCGGGCATGTGAAGTCAGTCAGGCGCAGTGGCGGGTGCTGTCTCTTTTTACAGTTGAATTTTCAGCACATCCCTTGCAGATAACTCTGCGATGACTTCCGGGGAAACTTTTTGTTGGGGGTAACTTTTGGCCGCTACAGGCTGTCCTACACACGTACCGGTTGTCCCCGGTTGTGCTGCCGATCCGGTCAAGAATAGGAACGGTTGATTCATTTGCATTCAATCCAGCCCGGTTCTTGTCCATAGGGCAGGCTCTATTCCCCGACCTGGTATCGACCGATTTGTATGCCGGGCGACGCAAGAGCAACGAGAATCTCGTTACAGTTGCCAATTTAAATGGCCGACGTGTCTCCGCTTCGAAAGAAATCGGTGTATTTGGGGGATACTAAAACCCCATCCAAAGGAAATGTAAGCCATGAACAGCATTAATTTATCAACGCTGTATGTTGAATGCATCATTAGGTCGTGAAAGGTTCTACATTTTACAAATTGAATGCAGGTCGACACGGCAAAGAATCTGTCGCCATGGCGTTGCGTGTTCGCACAGAAATCGCTGTATTTTGGGATACTAGAAACCCCATCCAAAGAAATTGTAAGCCATGAACAGCATTAATTTATAAAAGCTGTATGTTAAATGCATCAATAGGTCGTGAAAGCTTCTATATTTTAAAATCCGGCAGGCAGGTCAGACGCATAGACTAAACGTCGAAGCGTCGTTTCCATAGCTCGGCGAAGGGACGTAACTCAAAATTCTGACCTCGCTGAAAATCGCTCAAGTGCGATGTCTCGGTGTAATCGTTGCGTGTGGCTGTCAACCCGATTTTTACACGCACGATCAGACCGGATCGGGAGCAAAATCAGCTTGAAAACCGGTACGTGTATAGGCGCCTTATGCATGTTTACATATGCTTTGATGTCCGAAATGACTGGATCTCCTTTCAAAGCAAGGCAAAATGCTGTAATTAGCTACTGCTATATACCACATGCAGATCAGAGGTGAAATCTCTGTTATTCTTGATGGCGATGTCGAATGTAAATACGATGTTTCGGTAGCATCACCGCAAACTTTTGATTGTACGCATTACGGTAGCATCACCGTTTCTTCAGAGAAGATTAATTTGCACAGTTGAATTGCGATTTTGATTGTTTAGTGGCTTGGATATGTTTGAATACTGTATGTGTGATGCTCTAGTTGCGAACATTAACAGTAATGATGCTAGGAAAGAGGTTTCTTTGCCACATACATTGTTTGTGCACGTTTGAATGTATTCTGCATGACTAAAAATTATCAGTTGAAAGCCCCCCCCCAAAAAAGATGCTTCATTTTGCTAAGAGCGGCTGTCGATTGCATGTTTACATCTGTTTCGATGTCTGATATGATCAGACTTTCTTTCTGTCACGCGCTGCTTGACAAGGGTTAGGATATGAAGAGATAGGGTAGGTCTAAATTTAAACTTAGTTGCTATGGGGCTAAGAGTTCAAGGGGGGTTGACGCTATTTGAAGGGGGGTGGGGGTGAGACACGTGGAAGTTTTGCTGCTCATGGAATATCCATGATGCTTTGCGTTTGAGGCGTCACGCGGCCGTTAGCGTCATTCCTTTCGCGTCTGGGGAGATGATCGGTTGTGGTGGAATGACGGTCCTGGGGTGCGTGGCTCGCATGGCCAGAGAGGTCGCCACCATTGGGGTTTCGACCACGGGGTCCTAACCGGGTTGGTTCTGGGAAAACCAGGGTTTGCAGCTGGTTGCTGCAGGATTTGCTACGCGGTCTGCTGAGGTATGTACGTGCATACATGCGTGTAAGGGCTGATAAATGCATATGCGCATGTGAGAGAGAGTGAGCGTGCAGTTTGTATGCTTTTCGTTAGCCGTTTTCGTAATTGAAGAAACACAGTAAATTTTCTTTAAAGAAACACAGTAAACTGCAAAGTTAAGTCTGAGTCAACTCGATAACGTTGGCAAGATGAATTTGCCTGTTTCTGTGATTTTTAGGCTCGGTGGAATGTAAAGGAATACCCACGTGGGGCGTTCTTTCCTCTAATTGGAGTTTGTGAATTGGCGGGAAGGTGAGGTGGATTTTTGTGTCGAGCTTGTCAACAGAGTGAATGACGGGTTAGTGATTATCTGCCTTCTTTGATTGCAGGCTACTTTTCCCCTTTCTTCTTCTTTTCCTCCCCCTTTTGCAGGGTATTTTCCCTCCCTGCTTTGGCACCCTCTGGTGACTGGGGAGGCTGATTGTCCTGTCTGCGCTGGAGAGCGGACAAGTGGTGGAGCAACGCAGGAGAGAGCGGGAGTGGGAGTGCGGTCGTCGGCTAGACCACAGTCCTCGGGAGATGGGATACCATGACGCGGGTCGTGGGGTGGAACAACGTTGGAAGGAGAGACGCTGGAGACACGGGCGTCTGCCAGCTTGCTGTCTGAGATACAGGGTCTACACGGCATGGATCGCCGTTGGAGTCGTCAGTTGGGAGAATGGGCTGTGAGGGCACAGCTCGCTACCGGTCTACTGTCTACGTGAAAGGGGGCCCTGGACGCGGGTCACTGTTGGTTGGTGTTTGGACTTTGTGGAAGGGATGGTTCGGTCAAGACTAGGGTAGGTAATTGAGTCTTTCTTCCTTTCTAGTCAGTTCTCGGATCGTGTCGTTGTCGTTACGACGGTAGTGAACCTTTCAGAGGTTTTCGTGACATTGTCTCAATGAAGCGCTGTGTCGTTGCTGTAATAGCAGCGGGAACCTTTCAGAGGCCTTTGACATTGTGTGCTATATTGTGTCGCCGCTGGAATAGTGGGACGGTACCTTTTAGGAGTTGTGACGTCACTTCTTTCGTCGGCTTACTGCGGGAGCGCGGTGAGATCTATCGAGTGAAGGGCTTTTAGAGTAGTTGGGCGACGCTGTCTGTGGCGGGTTTTTTCCTTTTGAAGGGCGGAAGAGTCGGGACTTTTCTTTGATTCATGGGATACGAATAATATTGTGGAGAGTAGTATTTTGTTTGATGTTAGCCTGGGTGAAGGATTTTTGTGGGTGTGTGGGTTTTCATGAAAGTTGGAGTGGGGTTTGGGAAATTGCATTTCTTTGTGATTCATTTCAGGATTCTTCATTGTTGGGTTTGCTTTATTGAGTTGCTCTGAATTATTAAATTTCTTTGTTGATCATTTTTCTGCCCCAGTGTCCTTTGTTCACTTGTTGTTGTTTATTTTGTTGTTTATTAATGTCTCCAGGAATGTGGCAATAGGTTTAATGGAAAACCTTTCTGGTAATTATTATTGATTACTGGAAACTCCGCGACACTTTCAAATGAACCCAACAACATGTAATGTGCTACCAGTACCACTGTGTAGCTATAGCAGATCATGCGAAATCTTCGCAATTCACCATCACATGTTTACATTTTCAGGTGGGGGAGTTTCTGAATTCTTGTAAAGCACTGCATCAACATGTAATTATGGATGACTATGTGCTGTGCATGAGGTTGAACTTTGTTATCAGCCTGTACCATCTCCTTCTTGGCTGGGCTGTCTTTGACATGGTATTCACTGTGAATGGCCATTTATGTGAATTTCATGAATTTGAAAACTAATGACTCATTGAGAGAACGGAGACTTAGTTGTCTTTTATCTTCAGCTTTCAGTGTCCGATGACAGTACTGAGAGCAGTGAATCAGTGAGAGATAATGAGGAAGATCCCTCTGCCCAAAGATTGTGTGTGTGTGTGTGTGTGTGTGTGTGTGTGTGTGTGTGTGTGTGTGTGTGTGTGAGAGTGTGTGTGTGTGTGCTTGTAAACCTCGAAAAGTGGGTTCTTTAACCTACCAAAGTTCTGGAAAATGGGTTCCCAAAAAAAAGTGGGTTCCTAAAATGGGACCCCATTATTTTTTCATCGGATTCGGTATCTCCATATCACGAAACGGATGCAGCCAGAGTGGCAAAGCTGGACCCCATTTGTTGATTTGCAACTTCAAGGTGTGTGAGAACTTCACACACTTTTCTGTGTGAGCCAACCAGTAAAAGGTAGAAAGTGTGTGAAAGCAAGGAGAACAACTCTGAAGCAACTTCCGCCTTGCTCGCACCGCGTTCGACGCCATTTTTTCCAATTCAATGTGAGTATTGTATTCTTGTTTGCTTTTTTGGGGTGGTTTTCTCACTTTGCAGATGTCATTTAACATTGAAGCACTGTATCTAATTTTTAGATTAAGTTGATTGATCATTTTAACAAGCGAAAGGCACGTTCGTAGCACAAAAAAGTCTTCATCTGAGATTGAGTTGAAATGCAGTCACAGCGTGACCGAAATGTAGGTCATGATGCTAACGAGGCTAATGTCTTCGAAATGGCTTAAAAACTAGTGTATATAT
>JAWQFJ010000912.1:55587-85225 GCA_034096865.1 Theodoxus fluviatilis
ACATTTCATAAGGGTCAAAGTGACCTTGACCTTGATGTTATGTGACCAAATGTGTCTCATGATGAAAGTATAACATGTGCCCCACATAATTATTAAGTTTGAAACAGTTATCTTCCATAGTTCAATCCAACTTTGAAGAGCTCCTGTGACCTTGACCTTGAAGCAAGGTCAACCAAACTGGTATCAAAAGATAGGGCTTACTTTGCCCTATATACCATACATAGGTCAGGTATCCAATCTCAAAAACTTCAGAGAAAATTGAGAATATGTGAAAAATGACTGTTTTTTAGACAACATTTATGGCCCCTGCGACCTTGACCTTGAAGCAAGGACAAGTCACTATGTAGGTTTTTTGAGGCCTTGTCATCATACACCATCATGCCACATTTGGTATTGATAGACTTAATAGTCTCCGAGAAAAATCCAACGTTAAAGTTTTCGGACGCCCGGACGCCCGGACACCCGGACGGACGAAACGGGTGAGTACATAGACTCACTTTTGCTTCGCATGTGAGTCAATGATAAATGCTATTCCTCGGATGAGGATCGAAAGCTACAAGTGAGTGGCTTCCTTTTTTGTTTGTGAGACAAGTTTAGATCTGTAGCCATTAGATAAATGCTATCTTATCCATCCAGGTTTACTGAAGGTCCTCACAGCTTTATCTCTGTGTGTGTGTGTGTGTGTGTGTGTGTGTGTGTGTGTGTGTGTGTGTGTGTGTGTGTGTGTGTGTGTGTGTGTGTGTGTGTGTGTGTGTGTGTGTGTGTGTGTGTGTGTGTGTGTGTGTGTGTGTGTGTGTGTGTGTGTGTCTGTCTGTCTGTCTGTGTCTGTCTATCAGTCCAGACTTAACGGCTGATATCTCACAAACTACTTAACGGATTTCTGTGACATTTTGCACACTTACTGGAAGTTAGGTCCGATTGAATGTATCAAATTTTCAGAATCGAAGTTTGAAAAGAAAGTTACTTTTTTACGTTTTGGTGTTGCCAAGAAAACGCTACAACAGAGTCCAAATGCAAAATGTGTGACGTGATCATTTGACGGCGAATAACGTGACGTAATTTTGAGGAGATTGGACATTGGTGAAGGAGAAAGAAGGATTTTTTTATCCTTCCAGGTTTACTGGAGGTCCTCACAGCTTTTTGTTTTTTTTGTTAATGTCAAAACCTGGAGGTTCAGCGCCAGCGGTTTTTATGATCACCATTACAACAAAATGAAAGCCTTTTGAGACTGCACAAGTGGGGTTAGTTTCCCCTCCATCCACACCTCAGTAAACATTTCCTTAAAAGATGCATGCAAACCAGTGATGGAATACAACTCCTCAAAGTTCCCAACCCTTCCTGAAGACAATGATTCTAAGTGAGGGCAATGGTCAAATGGTCACCTGACAACGCAGTCATATACTGGGATGAGTTTGCTCAGTTCCTCGGTGCTGCGAGTGATGTCCATGACGTGTGTTTCCACGTTAGAGAAGGTGCTGGAAATCCGGTCCAGCTCATCCTTGAATTCTGACACTGAAATGACATATGTTTGGACATACTGTAGGCAGAAAGGTGCCTCCTAACAACAAAAAAGAGGAGAGGGAGGAGTAGGGGGTGGGGTGGGAGAGGAAGGGGGGGGGGGGGGGGGGTAGAGTGAGTGGGGAGAGAGAGAGGGAGAGTGATGGGGGAGAGTGGTGGAGGAGGAGAAGGAAGAGGAGGGGGGAGAAGGAAGAGGAGGAGGAGGAGGAGGAGGAGGAGGAGGAGGAGGAGGAGGAGGAGGAGGAGGAAGAGGGAGGAGGAGGAGGAGGAGGAGGAGGAGGAGGAGGAGGAGGAGGAGGAGGAGGAGGAGGAGGGAGAAGGTGGAGGAGGAGGAGGGAGGAGGAAGGAAAAGGAGAAAGGAAAAGGAGGAGGGAGGAGGAGGAAGGAGGAGGAGGCGGAGGAAGGAAAAGGAGGGGGAAGGAAAAGGAGGAGGAAGGAAAAGGAAGAGGAACGAAAAGGAGGAATGAAAAGGAGGAAGAAGGAGGAAGAGGAGGAAGGAAAAGGAAGAGAAGGAAGGAAAAAGAGGAGGAAGGAAAAAGAGGAGAAAAGAAAAAGAGGAGAAAGGAAAAAGAGGAAGAAGGAAAAAGAGGAGGAAGGAAAAAGAGGAGGAAGGAAAAAGAGGAGGAAAGAGGAGAAAAGAGAAGAAAAGAAGAGGAAGGGAAGGAGGAGGGAGGAGGAAAGGGAGGCAAAACATTAAACTTGAGTCAGACAACTGTGCAATTCATCTTTCAAATGAGCAATGTTTTCTCCATAGCAGCTCCCAAAGGGAATTTAAATACACAAGTCAGGCATATACATTATTTTAAGCACTGAATGTGATGGTAGAATTGTCCTTAGTTTAGTCAACAATGCTAACTATTTTGGATAATGCACCAAATCAGTTTTCACCTCATTTTATCCTTTTTTATTTCATTTGATGAATTTTTTATATATAATACTATTCACTATTATTTACAGTTAATAATTAAATAAACAAATAAACAAATACAAGAAGGGCAAAGCCCATACGACTCACATGCTTGACCGTGATCTTTACATGACCTTGACCTTCAGGTGACCTTCAAGGTCAACCAACTAAACCTAGCAATGACATCATACACTAAGAACTGCTTCACACATTTTTCTTACCAAAATACATGTGACCTTATAATAATAATAATAATATGTTTATTTGTAAGGCGCACTTCCTCCACACAGTCAAAAAAGTACATAGTGAAGCTCTAGGCGCACACACACACAAAAACACGCACACATTATCATACAGTTTGAGCCTGGACATGAAACGCACATACGCACGTTATAATACAACATGCATCCTACACGTGAAGAAACACACACATGCATTATATACAAACATGAGCATGAGCCTGAAACATTCAGCAAGTACGAAATATTTTCAATAGGACTTAGAGAACAAGTGGGTTTTCAGATTTGACCGAAAGGAAGCTGCAGTGTTTGCATGACGCACTGAGAAGGGGAGTCCGTTCCAGGTGGTAGGACCCTGGTATGAAAAAGTACGCTGGCCGAATGTTTTTGACCTAACGGATGGAATTTTGAAGATGCGAGTGTCGCAAGAAGAGCGAAGTTGTCTAGATGGTGTGTAGATGTGAAGGAGTTAAGACAGATAGAGAGGAGCGACAGCAGAGACAGAGTTGAAGCAGAGGCAGGAGGTTTTGTATTTGATCCTAGCAGAAACTGGTAGCCAATGAAGAGAGTGGAGGATAGGAGTAATGTGATGAGACTTTCTAACTTTACAGATGAGGCGAGCAGCAGAGTTCTGGACTCTTTGGAGCCGATCCACGAGATACTTAGGGCAACTGAAAAGAAGGCTATTGCAGTAGTTGAGGCGTGAAAGAATGAAAGCACAGACGAGAGTTTGAGTAGCTTCTTGTGTGAGAAGATGACGAATTGCACTGATCTGTCTGATGTGCATGTAGGCGATCTTGCATGTGTTCCTGACGTGTTCCGACATATTGAGATGACAATCTAAGGTAACACCAAGGTTCCTAACTGATGGAACGAACTCCACATCCCAGTCGCCAATCTTAAGAGAAGAAGGGAGGGCATTACCAAGGTCAAGGTCATCCAAGGTCATGCAACACAAAGCTGTTAATTCAAGACATAGGAAGCACAATAATGCTTATTGGCACTTTCTACCATGAGATATGGTCACTTTTAGTGGTTCACTACCCCATTTTGGTCACATTTCATAAGGGTCAAAGTGACCTTGACCTTGATGATATGTGACCAAATGTGTCTCATGATAAAAGTATAACATGTTCCCCACATAATTATTAAGTTTGAAACAGTTATCTTCCATATTTCAAAGTCAAGGTCACTTCAAAATATGTATACAATCCAACTTTAAAGAGCTCCTGTGACCTTGACCTTGAAGCAAGGTCAATCAAACTGGTATAAAAAGATAGGGATTACTTTGCCCTATATACCATACATAGGTCAGGTATCCAATCTCAAAAACGTCAGAGAAAATTGGGAAAATGTGAAAAATGGCTGATTTTTAACATTTACGGCCCCTGCGACCTTGACCTTGAAGCAAGGACAAGTCACTGTGTATGATTTTGTACGCCTTGTCATCCTACACCATCATGCCAAATTGGGTGTTGATAGACTTAATAGTCTCCGAGAAAAATCCAACGTTAAAGTTTTTTACGGACGGCAGGACGCCCGGATGACCGGACGCCCAGATGCCCGGACGGACGACACTGGTGACCTAGTATGAAAGTATAACATGTGTACTACAATCTTATGAAGTTTGGAAGAGTTATCTTCCATAGTTTAGGGTCAAGGTCACTTCAAAATATTTATACAATCCAATTTTAAAGACCTCCTGTGACCTTGACCTTGAAGCAAGGTCAATCAAACTGGTATCAAAAGATAGGGATTACTTTGCCCTATATACCACATATAGGTCAGGTATCAAATTTCAAAAACTTCAGAGAAAATTGGGAAAAAGTGAAAATTGGTTGTTTTTTAGACAACATTTATGGCCCCTGCGACCTTGACCTGGAAGCAAGGTCAAGTCACTATGTATGTTTTTGTACGCCTTGTCATCCTACACCATCATGCCAAATTGGATGTTGATAGACTTAATAGTCTTCAAGAAAAATCCAATGTTAAAGTTTTGACAGACGCCCGGACGGACGAAAAGGGTGAGTACATGTGAGTCAAAAACATGTGAGTCAAAAACTGCAAAATGTCTTTGGATTTGGAGGAAACACATTCTGCTCTGAGGGACTTGATGTCTTCTGCCTTTTGATTTTCAAGATACCTCCCAATGGCACTTAGGTGCTGCTTGGGGCCGGCTGTGCTACTGGAGCAGGCCTCACAAGCACTAAGACTGCACCATTCCAGCTGATGAGAAAGGTATCATATTTAAGAGGGGAAAAAAAGCACTACAACAAAGCAACCAAGAGGACGAAGGTCAGCATGGGTAGAGGACAACACAATCACAGTCAGGATGCTCACCCACAGCTACATGTATCCTGGAGTCTCGGCTGAGGTACTCCACCATCGGCTTAGAGACATAGCCTGCCCCTAGCACCAGCACCTTCTTCTCAGCCTGGTTCCACTTCATGGCAGCCTTGTGCTGAGATCTGCAGGCAGCAGGCAGCATGGTATTAAACATACTCAGACCATGCAAGCTGAAAACAGCAATGCCCCTATGCCAACTCGAAGAAACTTTTTTGAATGTTTCCATCTCCTCCTCTTCCTTCTCATTGTTGTTGTCCTTTTTCCTCCTCCTACTATCCTTCCTCCTTATCATCATCATCGTCGTCGTCGTCGTCGTCGTCATCGTTGTCGTCGTCGTCGTTGTCGTCATCATCATCATCATCATCATCATCATCATCATCATCATCATCATCATCATCATCATCATCATCATCACCTATTTTCATCACTGTTGACATAGCTGATTGAAAAAAACTATCTCCTTTAAAATACAGTAGTCCCTGTGAGGAGCGGACACCCTTGGGGGAGTCCACAGATGTCCCTACATGACAGGTGTCCCCGCATCAGAGGGATATGATGATCATGATAGTACATGTCATTGACACAACTGATTGACTCGAAAACAAAGACAAACATTAGGCATATATTGCAAAGCTATAGTGGGAGGAGGGGGGGGGGGGGTGTGTGATGATAACTGTGCTTACTTTTTCAATTAAAACATTTAATTTCAATTATAGCATCACCATTCAAGGACTGTTTAGAAGCTAGCAGACAAAACATCCATCAAACATGAGGATGGTAGATCAGATGAAATATAACGTCTTGCATGATTGATGTCCAGTCCTTTTGTTATTCAAGACATTTGAGTCTTTCTGCATTTAAATTCTCAGGCAATATCTCAGCAATGCCCATTGTCCAGCTTTCTGAGAGCATATACTCTTTCTACTAAGGTGGTTTTTTTCTTAGACTGGAGGTTGTTTCCATCTCAGCCAATTTCAAGGTAATGCCAATGGGCAATGAATGCAGTGATATGCATAAGGACAACAAGAAGAGCCACCAATCAACTTGTTTGACATGTTAACCCATTCAAGTTCAGACATTTAAATTCGTTAAAGCACCCGTGTATTAAGTCATTACAAGTTGGTAAAGTCGGCAGGGAGAGGGTGCGTTGGTTCCACATGTGTTACCCATCAACTGAGGTCCAGCAACATGGAAAGGAATGGAAAGTATGCGTCCATTCCAGAATGTTCTTTTGAGATCTAACTACCAGTCTTGGACACTAATTAGCTCCCGGATGATGAAAAACTTATGCATTTATCTTCAGACAGTTGTAGAGCAAATCAGATCCAAATTTTTTAAGTCTAGCTATCATACTATCACCATGTGAACATGAAAGGGATTAAGGGTGATGAACTATTCCCCCAGAGATTGTTTACAAGCACAGTCTTTGTTTAATTTGCTCACAGTAAACATAGAACCACAACCCAGTGCATGAGGAGCTAGGAGTTGGAGGTCAGGATGGGCATGATAAGTGTGTGTGTGTGTGTGTGTGTGTGTGTGTGTGTGTGTGCATGTGCATGCATGTGTGTGTGTGCACATACATATGTGCATGCATGTATGTATGTAGTGTGTGTTTGATTGAGTGTATGTGTGCGCCCATGCATGCATGTGCATGGTTGAGGGAGAAGAAGTGGGGTTGTGGAGAGAGAGACATACACCACTGAGTTACTATATCTATAGAGTTCAGCGGGACACACAGATTGGGACAGCTATGATACTACACCTCTCTGCAAGCAGCAGAGATTGATATTGTGCAGATATGTTTGTCTTTAGAAGTCAGACAAACAAACTATTATTGCTGCTGGGGGATGGGGGGAGGGGGGGTCCGCATTTTGCAGGTGTCCACTGGCCACAGGTTATTTTGAGAATAAAACGGTTCTGCGCCAAGAGGCCATGTCCGGACATGGCAGGTGTCCGCTCATTACAGGGAGTACTGTACGTATATGGAAAATATCCATTTGTTAACAATTGGTATTATCCAAAGTCATTGTTAAAAATTGCATTACATAATCAAGGAGTTAAACAAAGTAAAATAAATAAATTATAATAACAAAAAGTACAGGGGGGCTAACTCCAAGATAAATGATTGCAGTTTCACATTTGTAGTTTGAATTACATTTCTGAATCTTGCAAATCTAAAAGTATAGTTAAGTTACACTCCTTCAATGTTTAGCAAAATTCTATTCTATTCCCTATTCCCTTTCCCAAAGTTGAAGTCATTAAAATATCATGCTGGAAGACTTTTGTAAGTTTCTAAACATCCATTGCTACTAGTTCAATCCACACACTTCTATGAAATTCAGTTATTTCTTCTGCTACGACAGGCCAACTACCCTTGGGTTTGAGTGCAAATGGAATATTAGGAACAAGAAAGCATCTCACTATAAAATTGTCATGAAATTCTGTGTTTAGCTGTTTATCAAAGGGCTATGTTAATCATACCTGAAACATTACAATGAGACTATTTACCAAGATATTACCACAATCTAAACAGCCCAAAATATTACAAGCTACAATGTCAGTTTTGCAGCTCAGCTTGCAGCCAAGTGTTTAGAAAGCTCTTCCTTTACAAAGCCAGTGCTTTGGGTGCTAGGTGTACATTAGTGTGTTGTGTGGTGTGTGTGTGTTTGTGTGTGCGTGTGTGTGTGTGTGTGTGTGTGTGTGTGTGTGTGTGTGTGGTGTGTGTGTGTATGTGTGTGTGTGTGTGTGTGTGTGTGTGTGTGTGTGTGTGTGTGTGTGGTGTGTGTGTGTATGTGTGTGTGCACGAGTGTGTGCATGTGGTGTGTGTGTGTGTGGTGGTGTGTGTGTGTGGTTGTGTGTTTGTGTGTGATGGTGTGTGGTGAGTGTGTGTGTGTGTGTGTGTGTGTGCACATGTACACATGCATGTATATCCTCCAAATATAATTACTTTTTTTAACATTACATCATAACCAATGCAAAGCACCCACAAGACTATCCTTTTAAGACTAGAGTCTTTTTAGTCCTAAGTTTCTTACTGAAAGAAAAAACACATTGTATTTGTGGCAATATTTACAATTTCAGAGCACACAACTTATTTTGTCTTTTTTTTCAGCATCACAAATTCACTTGTGAGTAAAGAAACAATCAAAAACTGCGATCAATACAGCTGCTATTAAGAGCTGTCTTCACATAGGTAACTGGAGAGAGTTGAAAAGCAATTGCTCACAATAAGAACTCTCTCCTCTGTACCAAAAGTTAAGTAATGCTTACCCCATTCAAAAATAATTAATGCCATCAACATAGAAAATACATGAGAAATGCAACAGCAAGGAAGCCTAAAAGCACACCCAAACACTTGAAACAGTCAGTTCTGTGAACAAACCAAATGCAAGCAAGACAATGTCAACTCTACAAACATGCAACCAAAAAAATAAATAACACCCCAAAAATTAGTACTGAAAAGGTGAATGGGGAAAGAAAAGTATGAACAAATGACACTGTGAATATACTTCTCTGAGTCAAAGCCTTTTCTTACTTATTTGCCCTGTGTAAATTATAAGATTATTTCTTTGTTAGTTGCTTGGAAAGCAGTGAAAGATTGTTATAATACCAATCCTTTTTCCCCTTATAAAGCTAGCAAGTACCCTGACCTGAAAAATAAGTTTAATAACCCAGGATCATGACATGGGAAAGCCTTCCATATTTCACAAAATTTAACTGGTCTCATCTGGAAAGTGATATCACACACAGCAAAATATGTTTCCTGTATCACAGATTAATAGTTGCCAGGAAAAAAGGGACACAAGTTACAAAAGATAATACAACTGCATGCTGGACATATGTTACTGATTACTAAAACAGTGCTAACATTTTCAGAGAGAACTTGCTGTTGAACATTTGACTGGAAAGTGCAAGCTAATCTTTAGTCCATGCACTGAAGAAACAGTAACCAAATATAGTGCACGCTCAGATGAAGTGAGAAAATACTTACACAGATCTTTTCCTAAGCTCAGCAATGTAACTGAAGTTGGGGGCCAGTTTTCCATTGCTGGCAATCACAGCCTGAAATGCAAAGCAGACAAATGACAAAAGTAAAGGATGTTATATTGTCTTTGGAGTGTTGCAAGTAGGGAAATCCTACCCTAATGAGTGAAGGAGTAGTACATGCTCGTGATGCTGCCATTGTCTCATTATGAAGAAATGGTAAATCAATGTAGATGTTGATTTATCCATTTGATTGGTGGATGCATGAAGGGATTTTACTTGGTGTTATGTAATCTCAGTAACTTCTTCTCATTTTATGTTTCACAACATGGTCACTTGCTGATGATCAGGAGTTGCTTAGCCTGCCTAGTTGGCAAATAATACTAATAGGCCACTGTCAACATGAGCCAAACATTCAACTGCCTTCACAACTGCTTTAATCATGCTGACATGTGTTGACACCAGCCTTCACAACTGCTTTAATCATGCTGACATGTGTTGACACCAGCCTTCACAACTGCTTTAATCATGCTGACATGTGTTGACACCGGCCTTCACAACTGCTTTAATCATGCTGACATGTGTTGACACCAGCCTATTCTTCGCAACATCTTGCAAGGTTCCTAGCATAAGCAACACACCCCAGCTCTCTATTTATCACAAGTTGGATCAGTTTGACGTGCCAGTGGGGCTTTGTGAACAACTGTCGTCAAACTATACTTGTTCAACCAAGTTTATCTCCTCTTGGTGCCAGGCGCTGTTCCGTGCTCCTCAGTGTGGTCAAGTCAAAGACTTACGTTTTTCACAGCAGGTGCAGCACCATATTCCTCAAATGATTGTTCTGCATTTGACTTGAGCTGTGAAAAAAGAGATGAGCATGTATACATCACAGTCGCAAAAAGTACTTCCAACGCAGCCTCAAACAGAAATGCACTACAATTGCCTGTACAATTGCCTGTACCATTGCCTGTACAATTGGCTGTACAATTGCCACTACAATTGCCTGTACAATTGCCTGTACAATTGCCTGTACAATTGGCTGTACAATTGCCTGTACAGTTGCCTGTACAGTTGCCTGTACAATTGGCTGTACAATTGCCTGTACAGTTGACTGTACAATTGCCACTACAATTGCCTGTACAATTGCCTATACAATTGTCTGTACAATTGCTACTACAAGTGCCTGTACAAGTGCCTGTACAATTGCCTGTACAATTGCCTGTACAATTGCCTATACAATTGCCTGTACAATTGCCTATACAATTGCCTGTACAATTGCCTGTACAATTGCCTGTACAAAAGCCACAAATACATGTACAGAATACACTGAGTTTCAAATAATATTTAAAAACAAGCAAACCATTTCTTGTATAATACATTATATCCCTGATGGTTTATTTATATAGGCATCACTGAATTATATATTTAAAAACATGCAGAATGCTCAGATATGGGATAACATATAACATAATAAGATTCTCCTTAATCATGTTAATTCTCATGGGATTCACACTTACACACACACACACACACACACACACACACACACATGCACACACACACACACACACACACACACACACATGCACACACATACATGCACATGCAAACACACACACACACACACACACACACACACTTACAATTTGAAAATCAAGTTGTAAAGGAGAAGAGTATAAAATTGAAAAGCTAGCATCTTCCCCAATATCAAGGCTAGTCGAGTTTTTAAAATAAGGAAATACAATAATTTATCTATTACATAGTTTGTGTTAAAAAGTGTACAATGTACAATAGAGCATGGATGATACAATATAAATGTATGTACAACTAGCAGAATTATTCATACTTACTATATTACTTTGCTTGAAGACCAAATGAGAGAACAGAAGGGAATATGACTTGGAAGTAGGAAAATGTGCTGTTTAGGGAATAGGTGATACTCATGCAACACTGCATGTTAACCCTTACCCTGCTAGTCATGGCATACGCTTAGAGGACATGACATGGCCAAGCCTGCTAGTCATGGCATATGCTGACAGGACATGATGCTAGTCATGGCATATGCTGAGAGAACATGGTGCTAGTCATGGCATATGCTGAGAGGACATGATGCTAGTCATGGCATATGCTGAGAGGACATGGTGCTAGTCATGGCATTTGCTGAGAGGACATGACATGGCTAAGCTTGCTAGTCATGGCATATGCTGAGAGGACATGGTGCTAGTCATGGCATATGCTGAGAGGACATGGTGCTAGTCATGGCATATGCTGAGAGGACATGATGCTAGTCATGGCATATGCTGAGAGGACATGGTGCTAGTCATGGCATATGCTGAGAGGACATGATGCTAGTCATGGCATATGCTGAGAGGACATGGTGCTAGTCATGGCATATGCTGAGAGGACATGACATGGCCAAGCCTGCTAGTCATGGCATATGCTGAGAGGACATGATGCTAGTCATGGCATATGCTGAGAGGACATGATGCTAGTCATGGCATATGCTGAGAGGACATGGTGCTAGTCATGGCATATGCTGAGAGGACATGATGCTAGTCATGGCATATGCTGAGAGGACATGGTGCTAGTCATGGCATATGCTGAGAGGACATGATGCTAGTCATGGCATATGCTGAGAGGACATGATGCTAGTCATGGCATATGCTGAGAGGACATGGTGCTAGTCATGGCATATGCTGAGAGGACATGGTGCTAGTCATGGCATATGCTGAGAGGACATGGTGCTAGTCATGGCATATGCTGAGAGGACATGGTGCTAGTCATGGCATATGCTGAGAGGACATGGTGCTAGTCATGGCATATGCTGAGAGGACATGGTGCTAGTCATGGCATATGCTGAGAGGACATGGTGCTAGTCATGGCATATGCTGAGAGGACATGGTGCTAGTCATGGCATATGCTGAGAGGACATGGTGCTAGTCATGGCATATGCTGAGAGGACATGGTGCTAGTCATGGCATATGCTGAGAGGACATGGTGCTAGTCATGGCATATGCTGAGAGGACATGGTGCTAGTCATGGCATATGCTGAGAGGACATGGTGCTAGTCATGGCATATGCTGAGAGGACATGATGCTAGTCATGGCATATGCTGAGAGGACATGATGCTAGTCATGGCATATGCTGAGAGGACATGATGCCAAGCCTGCTAGTCATGGCATATGCTGAGAGGACATGGTGCTAGTCATGGCATATGCTGAGAGGACATGATGCTAGTCATGGCATATGCTGAGAGGACATGATGCTAGTCATGGCATATGCTGAGAGGACATGATGCTAGTCATGGCATATGCTGAGAGGACATGGTGCTAGTCATGGCATATGCTGAGAGGACATGATGCTAGTCATGGCATATGCTGAGAGGACATGGTGCTAGTCATGGCATATTCTGAGAGGACATGATGCTAGTCATGGCATATGCTGAGAGGACATGGTGCTAGTCATGGCATATTCTGAGAGGACATTGTCATATTACCATGAACAAGGGAAGTAACTGCTACTGAATAGCTACGAAGCTTGCGCATGCGTACGAATAAATAGTTCCTCAACAGCCATCTGAGAAGTGAAGTTGACTGTTCAACGTTCCCTAAGTTTTCCCTTTTATCACGCTCTTCCACTCGAGCCACAGATAACAACAGACCACAAAACATGGTGTCAGAGATCCTTTGAACAAAAAGGGGAACCAGGATTCAGCTGAACGAGCAATCGAAAGCTAAGTAACTTGATTGAAAAATTTCCGTGCGTCACAATGTTCAAACCGCCGCAGCCATTTGCATTTCATGAGCCTTCTGCATGGCCAGCTTGGTTAGCGAGATTTGATCGTTTCAGGCTTGCATCAAAGCTGAGTAAAGAGAGTGGCGAGATTCAAGTTAGTAGTTTGCTGTACTCTATGGGTCCGGATGCTGAAAAGATTTTCGCACAGTTTGAGTTGTCTGACGATGATCAAAATGACTACGACAAAGTCAAGAAGAAATTTGATGAACATTTCATACCAAAGAGGAACGTGATTCACATCAGAGCAACATTTCACAGCAGGAACCAGAAAGAAGGTGAATCAATTGAACAATACGTCAATGCTTTGTATGAACTAGCAGAGCATGCTGCTTTCACAGAGAAGAAGGACACTATCAGAGATAGACTAGTCCTGGGGCTGAGAGACAAAGATCTTTCTGGACAGCTACAGCTAGAGAGCGAGCTGACTTTGGAGAAAGCAATCATGAAGTCGAGACAACATGAACAAGTGATGGCTGAACTAGAGGAACAGAGAGGTGCAACATCAGTTGATGGAGTCCGCTTCCGACCCGGGTGGAACCGAGGAGGGAAGGGATCCTCACATCAGAATGCACACGCGCATAATTCAGAGAAATTTGCGTGCAAGAAATGCGGAACTAGCCATGAAAAGTGGAAGTGTCCAGCATACCAGAAGAAATGCCACAAATGTGGGAAAATGTCACATTTTGCAAAAATGTGCAGGTCTAAGTCCAAGACAAAGAAAACGGATGAAGTTACTTCAGAGCCAGAGCCAGAAAGAGAGCTTGAAACAGAGCCAGTAACAGAGCCAGAAAAAGAGCCTGAGAGAGGGCCAGAGCCTGAGAAAGAATACTTCATAGGAAACATCGAGTCCAATGAACCACCATGGAGGGTGAATTTGAAGTTGGAAGAAACCTCTATCAACTGGAAGATTGATACCGGGGCCGACGTCAACCTGATTAGCAGATCTACATGGGCAAAGCTAGGACAGCCGAAGCTGCTTCCAGCAAATCATGTCAACCTGATGAGTCCAGGGGGCAAAGTGAAAACACTAGGTCACTTCACTACCAAGTTTGAGAAGAACTTCAAGAAGATTGAAGCTACAGTGTTCGTCATTGATAATGACTCTGACAGTCTTCTGAGCCGAAGCACAGCTACAGCGCTGAATCTTGTACGGAGAGTGAACTCAGTCACTTTCGCAGCCATGAAGTGTGAGCCTGTGAAGATCAAGCTCAAGGAAGGTACACAGCCGTACAGCATATCCACACCAAGAAGAGTGCCAATTCCACTGCAAGAAAAGGTGAAGAAAGAGTTGGAGAGGATGAAAGAAGACGGAATAATAGAAGAAATCACAGAGCCGACTGAGTGGGTGTCACCCATGGTTCCAGTACAGAAGCCTAACGGGGACGTCCGGATCTGCGTGGATCTGAAGAAATTGAACCAAGCAGTCCAGAGAGAGCGATACGTCATTCCTTCAATAGACGATATCATCCACAAGCTTCGAGGTTCCAGTGTGTTCTCCAAGCTTGACGCTCAGTCAGGATTCTGGCAGCTTCCGCTTCATGAAAGCACAGCCAAACTCACTTGCTTTCTTACACCCTACGGCAGATTTTTTATGAAAAGACTCCCTTTTGGTATTTCTTCTGCACCAGAAGTGTTTCAACGGGTCATGACAGAGTCACTCCAGGGCATAGACGGAGTCATCTGCTACTTCGACGACATCGTTTGCCATACCAAGACGATGGAGGAGCATGACGCGCTGCTTGCAAAAGTCCACCAGAGGCTTGATGAAGTAGGCCTTCGCCTGAACAAGACCAAGTGTGAGTACAAGAAGAGGGAGATCACCTTTCTTGGTCACGTCATCAACAAACAGGGCGTTCGTCCAGATCCGTCCAAGATCAAAGCGATCGAGAGTTTGTCAGAACCAGAAGACATCGCCGAGCTTAGAAGATACTTGGGCATGGTCAACTATCTTGGCAGGTATCTACCACACCTGTCCACTGTTCTGAAACCGTTGAACGCACTGTTGACCAAAGACGCAGCGTGGACATGGGGTCCTGAGCAGTCAGAAGCCTTTTTGAAAGTGAAGGAGATGCTCACCACTGCGCCTACCTTAGCGTACTTCGACCCAAAGAAGCCGACGACAGTTTCAGCTGACGCGTCGAGCTATGGTCTCGGAGGAGTTCTTCTCCAGGAACATGAAGATGGATTGCGTCCAGTCGCATTCTGCTCCAGAACACTGACCAAAACAGAGACAAACTATGCACAGATCGAAAAGGAAATCCTCGCATCAGTTTGGGCTTGTGAAAGGTTCGAGAGATACTTGGTAGGACTAGACAGCTTTACGCTTCAAACTGACCACAAACCGCTCATTCCGCTCATCAACACCAAAGACTTGTCGGAAACACCACTGAGATGCCAAAGGATGCTGATGAGGCTGATGAGGTTCAAGCCAAAAGCAGTGTACATTCAAGGGAAAGACATGATGATAGCAGACACCTTGTCGAGAAGTCCTTTGAAGCCAGAGAAAGAAGACACAGCACTGCAAGAAGACGTAGAAGCCTACGTATATGAAGTCACAAGCGCTTGGCCAGTTTCAGATGCCAAGTTGAACCAGATGCGTGAGGAGACCCAGAAGGACGTCAACCTCAAAACAGCGCTAGACTACACCATCAAGGGATGGCCAGTCTACAAAGAAGATGTCAAAATGGCAGCCAAAGACCTCTTTGCCGTTCGTGGAGACCTCAGTACTCATGAAGGACTGTTGATCTATGGCGATCGAATCGTCGTACCAGTTTCCATGCGAGCAGAAGTCTTAGAGAGAATTCATGATGGTCACATGGGTATCACCAAGTGCCGTGAAAGAGCAAAAACATCAGTGTGGTGGCCACACATAAGCCATGACATCAAAAACAGAGTTGCAGGGTGCAAACACTGTCTAGAGAAGAAACCATCGCAAGCGAGTGAGCCATTGCTTCCGTCAACGATGCCAGAACGACCCTTTCAGAGGATCGCTGTTGACATTTGCGAGATCAGGGGACAGAACTACCTCGTCTCAGTTGACTACTACAGTCGCTACATTGACATAGCTCAGCTCAGCAAGGTGACCTCCACAGCAGTCATCAACAAGATGAAGTTTATCTTCTCACAGCATGGGATTGCAGAGACAGTAGTTTCTGACAATGGAACACAGTTTTCTTCAGCCGAATTCAAGAAATTTGCTAAAGAATGGAACTTTTGCCATGTCACCAGTTCTCCTCACTATCCACAGTCCAACGGTGAGGCGGAACGCGCCGTGAAGACAGCAAAGGAGATCCTGAAACAGAAAGACTATCTCCTTGCATTGCTGACTTACCGAGCTACTACACTCCCAACCCTTGGAGTAAGCCCGGCAGAGCTAGCGTTTGGAAGGAGGCTACGCACAACCCTACCCGTCCTTCCCCAGTCCCTTTTTCCATGTAAAGTGGAACATGACACAGTACGCCAGCGTGATGGAAAGTCAAAGCAGTCACAAAAGCAGTACTTTGACAAAAGAGCACGGAGCTTGCCAGAGCTTCAACCCGGTGACCTCGTCCTCATGAAGGAGGAGGGAGAGAAAGGCTGGAAGAAGCCAGGTGAAGTCCTTGAAAAGTGTGCTCCAAGATCCTACCTCGTTCAGACTCCTGAGGGTAGGCTGAGGCGTAACCGTAAGCACATCAGGTTACGTACGTCCGAGCAGATCACCATAGACAACCCGAAGATGTCACCGCAGATCACCGTAGACAACCCGAAGGTGTCGACGCAGATCAACGAAGACGACCCTAAGGTGTCTGTCCAACCTACAAGCAGTCACATGTCGCAGCCGGGGCAACCACAAGCACAGCCGGTGCAACCGCTGCATCAGACGACATCAACGCCGCCATACATCACCAAGTCCGGTAGACAGATTCACAAACCAGCCCGGTACCAGTGAAGTAACATTCCTTAGTGATACTGATAGTCAGTAACAAACTTGATTCTAAGCGATGCTACACAGGGAGCTGTTGCATGAAGTTGATTGTCTAAGTGACGCTTTGCAGTATACCTTGTGTTGGTTGAAATTATGAACTTTCGAATTTGGTTGTTCAAAATAATAGTAGTTCATAGTTAGATTCTAAGTTAGAATTTTCAGAGACGCTTTGCAGGAAGTCAAAAGCTAAAAGTTAGAGTTTACTTATTTGAAGTTGATCCGTTTGAGCTGAAGAGCTAACAGAGATGTGTGTTAATCCGTTGGAAGTGAAAACAGATACTTTGAGCTGGAATATTGAGTTAATTGACAGTTAAAGTTGAAGGAGTTAATTGTTGTGTCTTTTTCCTAAAAAGGGAAGATGTCATATTACCATGAACAAGGGAAGTAACTGCTACTGAATAGCTACGAAGCTTGCGCATGCGTACGAATAAATAGTTCCTCAACAGCCATCTGAGAAGTGAAGTTGACTGTTCAACGTTCCCTAAGTTTTCCCTTTTATCACGCTCTTCCACTCGAGCCACAGATAACAACAGACCACAAAATAGACATGATGCTAGTCATGGCATATGCTGAGAGGACATGGTGCTAGTCATGGCATATGCTGAGAGGACATGGTGCTAGTCATGGCATATGCTGAGAGGACATGGTGCTAGTCATGGCATATGCTGAGAGGACATGGTGCTAGTCATGGCATATGCTGAGAGGACATGGTGCTAGTCATGGCATATGCTGAGAGGACATGGTGCTAGTCATGGCATATGCTGAGAGGACATGGTGCTAGTCATGGCATATGCTGAGAGGACATGGTGCTAGTCATGGCATATGCTGAGAGGACATGGTGCTAGTCATGGCATATGCTGAGAGGACATGGTGCTAGTCATGGCATATGCTGAGAGGACATGGTGCTAGTCATGGCATATGCTGAGAGGACATGGTGCTAGTCATGGCATATGCTGAGAGGACATGGTGCTAGTCATGGCATATGCTGAGAGGACATGATGCTAGTCATGGCATATGCTGAGAGGACATGATGCTAGTCATGGCATATGCTGAGAGGACATGGTGCTAGTCATGGCATATGCTGAGAGGACATGGTGCTAGTCATGGCATATGCTGAGAGGACATGGTGCTAGTCATGGCATATGCTGAGAGGACATGGTGCTAGTCATGGCATATGCTGAGAGGACATGGTGCTAGTCATGGCATATGCTGAGAGGACATGATGCTAGTCATGGCATATGCTGAGAGGACATGGTGCTAGTCATGGCATATGCTGAGAGGACATGGTGCTAGTCATGGCATATGCTGAGAGGACATGGTGCTAGTCATGGCATATGCTGAGAGGACATGGTGCTAGTCATGGCATATGCTGAGAGGACATGGTGCTAGTCATGGCATATGCTGAGAGGACATGATGCTAGTCATGGCATATGCTGAGAGGACATGGTGCTAGTCATGGCATATGCTGAGAGGACATGACATGGCCAAGCCTGCTAGTCATGGCATATGCTGAGAGGACATGACAGCCAAGCCTGCTAGTCATGGCATTTGTCATCAGTGATGAGGGGGGAACGGTTCTGAAATGTGCTTTTCCAAAATTAACCCCCCAAAGTTCAGCATTTACATTTTCTTAAAATTTGGTTTATTCAATTGTGAGTCCTTCTGGTATAGGTTTTGCTAGAGTTTGTTGGTTAGTTGCCCTTCTAACAGAAAAGAGTTTGTGTTGAAATATTGCCTTTTTCTTGTACTGGTGCTGACAGACCAAACAGTCTCAATAATTACACCACTGTAAGGGTTAAGAGATAGCCATCATGATGGGCCAGACTGCTCTCACCAGTTTTTAAAATGACAGAAATGTGGAAATGTGGCCAATGAACTGGGACATACCATGTCTGGAATGTAAGGCAGCAGAAGTCCTCCAAAGAAATCTGTGGCTTCCCTGGGAATCTGGGCTGGCATGTTGTCAATGGAACAGATCAGCACTCCGGGGCCCTTGAAGCTAGCAAGTGTCAGAGAAGGAAACCAGTCAGGAACAGGCAGCTCTTCAAAGAGGAGGAAAAGGTTCAGCTCTGAGCATAAAAACTGCACACAAACACACATGTACAAGTGCACATGAGTTTGAGCATGCATCCATGCACACACACACACACACACACACACACACACACACACACACACAACCAATTAGACAAACAAATAAATATATGCACTTTAAACGCAAGAGAACAAACAATGAACCAAGCATTTTTATAGCACAGCACTCAATCAACATAAGCTAAAGACACCGAGTCAAAATCCACTTCCACTGTCTGAAAGTTCTGCTTAGCTTTGAGATGACCTTGACTCAGTAACTTTGATTCTTCCTGTCCAACAATGACCCATGCTAGACACCAGCAAATGACCATATAAACAGTCCGTAAAGGATTATGAGACACCAACAAAAGGCTGCACAGAATACCCACTGCAGGACTACATATGACTTCAAACTCACTCCATGTACTACTTGAGTCATTCCTCTTTGTATCAGCAACAAAGCAACACATTAGACACCAACACAAGACCACACAGAACATGTATTAAAAGATGCATCTGATACCAAAACAAGGCCCCGCTCAGCCACCAACCAGATCATGTTCAACATCTACAATGGACCACCTAAGAAGCAGTGGCCCACACCAGACAGCAATAAAGCACAACACCAGTTACCAACAAAGGACTGCATGAAACAACTGAAAACTACATTAGACACAACATATGATCAAATTAGATTCCCCTGAAGTGCCACACTGGGCATCTGCAATGGACGCTGCAACCCTGCCCAACAACATGTGATATCAACAACATGTGATATCAACAACATGTGATATCAACAACATATGATATCAACAGCATGTGATATCAAAGACACTAGAGATTCCTCACCTCTCCGTCTCCATGTTCTGTTCAGCATCATAGAGGCAGAAGAGCTTGTCGATGGTGGTGCACTCCTTCATGAATTCAATGGAACCGCCTGGGTCAGCGGAGATGTCGCAGATTGCCAGTAATCGGTGTGGGAGCTGTGGACAGCCAGCACTGGAGGGCAGCCATGGTTGGTCCAGTGGCTGCAGCAGAGTCTTGGCGTCTGGCAGTGACAGCAGACGTGGGGAGTTTGGTGCCCAGTAGATGCCATTGATTATCACAGAGGCATAGGGCGCAATCTGAAATGTATGAATTTTACTAAAATTCTCATACAGAAGAATGAGAGCATAATGTTATTTACTGGATGGGTATTTGGCAAGAACCAAAGTGCCTGCTGTTTCAGTCAAGAATCCTTAATATAAAAGGGGAGGGGGGGGAGGGGGAAGGTCAGGCCAACCTATTGGCCCTATTTTTAGGCCTTGTTAACGTTAACCACAATTTTGTGTGTGTGTGCTAAAGTTGAAATGTATATTATTATAATAATGAAGATTTGGAGTCTGAGAAATGCTGTTTACTAGCAAGAAGCAATCTAATGATGTGTTTTTGTTTGATGTATTAAAAGTGCTGCTTACCATAACAAAAGTACAATACTTGTGGTAGTTTTTCATTTGTAATTTCATCTTGCATGCCACTCAAGCAACATCTGAAGGTTAACACTACAATTACAGTGCTTCAGTGACGATCATTAAAAAAACACAACATTATTAGTAATCTAACCATACATTACAAACCATATATTTCTATTTATAACATACACAGAAAGCCACCTAAAAGCATGACTGAAACAAAGTAGAAAATGATGATAACTACATAATAACAGGAGTAATAGAGCAGTGAAATCTTTTAAATAAAAAAACGAATGGTTTCTTCCTCTAGGCTTCTTCAGGTGTAACATTGCTGTGAAAATCATGACAATTTTGTAGAGGGACATTCAAAGAATGAGCACATTGTGAAACAATCTTGGTGAGAGGAACACGATTACATAATGACTACATGCATCATTGAAAATAATTGCCTTTACTTTCAAACAGGGTTTCATTACTTCTTTTTTACACAAGTTTGTTACAAGTATTATTACCATTTTTACATCACCATAACATGGATGAAAGAAAATCGGAAGTCATGCTTCAACAAGGAGTAAACTGCAGAGAATCTGAATGGAAAGGTTTTCCACCAGTGAATATTTTCCACAGCCCACTTAATAAGACATTGTAGACCATTCAGAGCTCAAGTTACCTTGTGGCTGAATGCTGAGGCATATCTCTCTGGGTGTCTCTCAAACTCCTCTGCATCAAACTTTCCTCCCTCTTTTCTGATGTAGTGGTCCTCTCGGCTAGCCACACAGACATACAGCTTGTTTGTGGCTGCAAAAAGTTCAACAATCTCTCAGTCACAAATTATGGCAAGACCATATGTTTCAACACATTGCTACTGGCTGAACAGGCAGGTATGAGTAATTGTATCTTTCTGATAAGATTACAAACACAGAAAGGGTAAAACAAGTATAGGTTTATGAAAACATTGAATTACCTGCATCAAGATCACACATCACTTCACACTTCACCTCACTGAGGACACATACATCAAGATCACACATCACTTCACACTTCACCTCACTGAGGACACATCACTTCACACTTCACCTCACTGAGGACACATACATCAAGATCACACATCACTTCACACTTCACCTCACTGAGGACACATACAATCTCAGAAAACATATCTTGCTTTTCTCCTCCACAATCTCTGGTTTATCAGATGACTGATGCAACCTCATGTCAGAAAACTTTGGAAACCAGAAGGAGACCAAGTTGTCCAAGTGATCTGACAATTACTTATTCACATAATGCCCTACAGCACAAGCAGAATTTTATCACCACACAAAGCTTCAAGTCAAATGGCAAGGTAGAAAAGAAAAAAATTCTACTCCCCACCCCCACCCCTACACCGCCAACCCTGTTGGTTTTTTGTGTGGCTGTCCAGCTGACTGATGGCAAGGTTAAACAAGAAGGGCAAAGCCCATACGATTTCAAAATATGTATACAATCTAACTTTAAAAAGCTTATGTGACCTTGACCTTGAAGCAAGGTCAACCAAACTGGTATCAAAAGATAGGGCCTACTTTGCCCTATACACCATATATAGGTCAGGTATCCTATCTCAAAAACTTCAGAGAAAATTGGGAAAATGTGAAAAATGGCTGTTTTTTAGACAACATTTCCGGCCCCTGCAACGTCGACCTTGAAGCAAGGTTAAGTCACAATGTATGTTCTTTGACGCCTTGTCATCATACACCATCATGCCAAATTGGGTGTTGATAGACTTAATAGTTTCCGAGATAAATCCAACGTTAAAGTTTTTTACGGACGCCCGGACGGACGACACGGGTGGGTACATAGACTCACTTTTGTTTCGCATGTGAGTAAACAGGAAGGGCAAAGCCCATACGACTCACATGCTTGACCTGGACCTTTACATGACCTTGATCTTCAGGTGACCTTCATGGTCAAGGTCAAACAACTAAACCTAGCAATGACATCATACACTAAGAAATGCTTTACACATTTTCCCTACCAAAATACATGTGACCTTGACCCAAGGTCAAACAAGGTAATGCAACACAAAGCTGTTAATTCAAGACATAGGAAGCACAATGGTGCTTATTGGCACTTTCTACCATGAGATATGGTCACTTTTAGTGGTTCACTACCCCATTTTGGTCACATTTCATAAGGGTCAAAGTGACCTTGACCTTCATGATATGTGACCAAATGTGTCTCATGATAAAAGTATAACATGTGCCCCACATAATTATTAAGTTTGAAACAGTTATCTTCCATAGTTCAGGGTCAAGGTCACTTCAAAATATGTATACAATCCAACTTTGAAGAGCTCCTGTGACCTTGACCTTGAAGCAAGGTCAACCAAACGGGTATCAAAAGATAGGGCTTACTTTGCCCTAAATACCATATATAGGTGAGGTATCCTATCTTAAAAACTTCAGAGAAAATTGAGAAAATGTGAAAAATGACTGTTTTTTAGACAACATTTATGGCCCCTGCGACCTTGACCTTGAAGCAAGGTCAAGTCACTATGTATGTTTTTTGAGGCCTTGTCATCATACACCATCATGCCACATTTGGTATTGATAGACTTAATAGTCTCTGAGAAAAATCCAACGTTAAAGTTTTCGGATGCCCGGACGGACGAAACGGGTGAGTACATAGACTCACTTTTGCTTCGCATGTGAGTCAAAAATGTTCAAGATCAATGCCAAGTTGAGTTTTTGACTGACGTACTGTCAGATGAACAGACTGACAGACGGATGAATAGGACGGATGGACGGACGAACGGACGGACAGATGGTTGTACCACCATTAGTTACCTGGATAAACATTTATAATTTTTAGGACTCACTTGAAATTACAAAATCAGAATTCTGATGAATGTGTGTGTGTGTGTGTGTGTGTGTGTGTGTGTGTGTGTGTGTGTGTGTGTGTGTGTGTGTGTGTGTAAGTGTGAATCCCATGAGAATTAACATGATTAAGGAGAATCTTATTATGTTATATGTTATCCCATATCTGAGCATTCTGCATGTTAAAAAAATATAATTCAGTGATGCATATATAAATAAACCATCAGGGATATAATGTATTATACAACAAATGTTTTGCTGGTTTTTAAATATTATTTGAAACTCAGTGTATTCTGTACATGTATTTGTGGCTTGTAAGTGAAGAAAAACTGTAATTTTTGCCATTTTCTTTATTCTGTTTGAATGAATGCCAGGACCTGCCCAGAGAAGTGCAGTAAAAAGAATGAATACAGGCAATTGTACAGGCAATTGTACAGGCAATTGTACAGGCAATTGTACAGGCAATTGTAGAGGCAATTGTACAGGCAATTGTAGTGGCAATTGTACAGGCAATTGTACAGGCAATTGTACAGGCAACTGTAGTGGCAACTTTAGTTGCAATTGTAGTGGCAATTGTACCGGCAATTGTACAGGCAATTGTACAGGCAATTGTACAATTGTACAGGCAATTGTACAGGCAATTGTACAGGCAATTGTATAGGCAATTGTAGTGGCAATTGTATAGGCAATTGTACAGGCAATTGTCCAGGCAATTGTACAGGCAATTGTACAGGCAATTGTAGTGGCAATTGTACAGGCAATTGTATAGGCAATTGTAGTGGCAATTGTATAGGCAATTGTACAGGCAATTGTACAGGCAATTGTACAGGCAATTGTACAGGCAATTGTATAGGCAATTGTAGTGGCAATTGTATAGGCAATTGTACAGGCAATTGTACAGGCAATTGTACAGGCAATTGTACAGGCAATTGTATAGGCAATTGTATAGGCAATTGTACAGGCAATTGTACAGGCAATTGTACAGGCAATTGTATAGGCAATTGTAGTGGCAATTGTATAGGCAATTGTACAGGCAATTGTACAGGCAATTGTACAGGCAATTGTACAGGCAATTGTATAGGCAATTGTACAGGCAATTGTATAGGCAATTGTAGTGGTAATTGTATAGGCAATTGTACAGGCAATTGTACAGGCAATTGTACAGGCAATTGTACAGGCAGTTGTATGGGCAATTGTAGTGGCAATTGTATAGGCAATTGTACAGGCAATTGTACAGGCAATTGTACAGGCAATTGTACAGGCAATTGTAGTGGCAATTGTACAGGCAATTGTACAGGCAATTGTACAGGCAATTGTACAGGCAATTGTATAGGCAATTGTACAGGCAATTGTACAGGCAATTGTACAGGCAATTGTAGTGGCAATTGTATAGGCAATTGTACAGGCAATTGTACAGTCAATTGTACAGGCAATTGTATAGGCAATTGTACAGGCAATTGTAGTAGCAATTGTACAGGCAACTGTACAGGCAACTGTACAGGCAGTTGTGCAGGCAATTGTACAGGCAATTGTACAGGCAATTGTACAGGCAATTGTACAGGCAATTGTATAGGCAATTGTAGTAGCAATTGTACAGGCAATTGTACAGGCAATTGTACAGGCAACTGTACAGGCAATTGTACTGCATTTCTGTTTGAGGCTGCGTTGGAAGTACTTTTTGCGACTGTGATGTATACATGCTCATCTCTTTTTTCACAGCTCAAGTCAAATGCAGAACAATCATTTGAGGAATATGGTGCTGCACCTGCTGTGAAAAACGTAAGTCTTTGACTTAACCACACTGAGGAACACGGAACAGCAGCTGGCACCAAGAGGAGATAAACTTGGTTGAACAAGTATAGTTTGACCACAGCTGTTCACAAAGCCCCACTGGCATGTCAAACTGATCCAACTTGACTGATAAATAGAGAGCTGGGGTGTGTTGCTTACGCTAGGAACCTTGCAAGATGTTGCGAAGAATAGGCCGGTGTCAACACATGTCAGCATGATTAAAGCAGTTGTGAAGGCCGGTGTCAACACATGTCAGCATGATTAAAGCAGTTGTGAAGGCCGGTGTCAACACATGTCAGCATGATTAAAGCAGTTGTGAAGGCTGGTGTCAACACAGGTCAGCATGATTAAAGCAGTTGTGAAGGCCGGTGTCAACACATGTCAGCATGATTAAAGCAGTTGTGAAGGCCGGTGTCAACACATGTCAGCATGATTAAAGCAGTTGTGAAGGCCGGTGTCAACACGTGTCAGCATGATGAAAGCAGATTTGAAGGCCGGTGTCAACACGTGTCAGCATGATGAAAGCAGATTTGAAGGCCGGTGTCAACACGTGTCAGCATGATTAAAGCAGTTGTGAAGGCTGGTGTCAACACATGTCAGCATGATTAAAGCAGTTGTGAAGGCCGGTGTCAACACATGTCAGCATGATTAAAGCAGTTGTGAAGGCCGGTGTCAACACATGTCAGCATGATTAAAGCAGTTGTGAAGGCCGGTGTCAACACATGTCAGCATGATTAAAGCAGTTGTGAAGGCTGGTGTCAACACATGTCAGCATGATGAAAGCAGTTGTGAAGGCCGGTGTCAACACATGTCAGCATGATTAAAGCAGTTGTGAAGGCCGGTGTCAACACATGTCGGCATGATTAAAGCAGTTGTGAAGGCCGGTGTCAACACATGTCAGCATGATTAAAGCAGTTGTGAAGGCTGGTGTCAACACATGTCAGCATGATTAAAGCAGTTGTGAAGGCCGGTGTCAACACATGTCAGCATGATTAAAGCAGTTGTGAAGGCTGGTGTCAACACAGGTCAGCATGATTAAAGCAGTTGTGAAGGCCGGTGTCAACACATGTCAGCATGATTAAAGCAGTTGTGAAGGCCGGTGTCAACACATGTCAGCATGATTAAAGCAGTTGTGAAGGCCGGTGTCAACACATGTCAGCATGATTAAAGCAGTTGTGAAGGCCGGTGTCAACACATGTCAGCATGATTAAAGCAGTTGTGAAGGCTGGTGTCAACACATGTCAGCATGATTAAAGCAGTTGTGAAGGCTGGTGTCAACACATGTCAGCATGATTAAAGCAGTTGTGAAGGCTGGTGTCAACACATGTCAGCATGATTAAAGCAGTTGTGAAGGCTGGTGTCAACACATGTCAGCATGATTAAAGCAGTTGTGAAGGCAGTTGAATGTTTGGCTCATGTTGACATCGGCCTATTAGTATTATTTGCCAACTAGGCAGGCTAAGCAACTCCTGATCATCAGCAAGTGACCATGATGTGAAACATAAAATGAAAAGAAGTTACTGAGATTACATAACACCAAGTAAAATCCCTTCATGCATCCACCAATCAAATGGATAAATCAACATCTACATTCATTTACCATTTCTTCATAATGAGACAATGGCAGCATCACGAGCATGTACTACTCCTTCACTCATGAGGGTAGGATTTCCCTGCTTGCAACACTCCAAAGACAATATAACGTCCTTTACTTTTGTCATTTGTCTGCTTTGCATTTCAGGCTGTGATTGCCAGCAATGGAAAACTGGCCCCCAACTTCAGTTACATTGCTGAGCTTAGGAAAAGATCTGTGTAAGTATTTTCTCACTTCATCTGAGCGTGCACTATATTTGGTTACTGTTTCTTCAGTGCATGGACTAAAGATTAGCTTGCACTTTCCAGTCAAATGTTCAACAGCAAGTTCTCTCTGAAAATGTTAGCACTGTTTTAGTAATCAGTAACATATGTCCAGCATGCAGTTGTATTATCTTTTGTAACTTGTGTCCCTTTTTTCCTGGCAACTATTAATCTGTGATACAGGAAACATATTTTGCTGTGTGTGATATCACTTTCCAGATGAGACCAGTTTAAATATTGTGAAATATGGAAGGCTTTCCCATGTCATGATCCTGGGTTATTAAACTTATTTTTCAGGTCAGGGTACTTGCTAGCTTTATAAGGGGAAAAAGGATTGGTATTATAACAATCTTTCACTGCTTTCCAAGCAACTAACAAAGAAATAATCTTATAATTTACACAGGGCAAATAAGTAAGAAAAGGCTTTGACTCAGAGAAGTATATTCACAGTGTCATTTGTTCATACTTTTCTTTCCCCATTCACCTTTTCAGTACTAATTTTTGGGGTGTTATTTATTTTTTTGGTTGCATGTTTGTAGAGTTGACATTGTCTTGCTTGCATTTGGTTTGTTCACAGAACTGACTGTTTCAAGTGTTTGGGTGTGCTTTTAGGCTTCCTTGCTGTTCCATTTCTCATGTATTTTCTATGTTGATGGCATTAATTATTTTTGAATGGGGTAAGCATTACTTAACTTTTGGTACAGAGGAGAGAGTTCTTATTCTGAGCAATTGCTTTTCAACTCTCTTCAGTTACCTATGTGAAGACAGCTCTTAATAGCAGCTGTATTGATCGCAGTTTTTGATTGTTTCTTTACTCACAAGTGAATTTGTGATGCTGAAAAAAACGACAAAATAAGTTGTGTGCTCTGAAATTGTAAATATTGCCACAAATTTTTCTTTCCATAAGAAACTTAGGACTAAAAAGACTCTAGTCTTAAAAGGATAGTCTTGTGGGTGCTTTGAATTGGTTATGATGTAATGTTAAAAAAAGTAATTGTATTTGGAGGATATACATGCATGTGTACATGTGCACACACACACACACACACACACACACACTCACACACACACACATGCACACACACACACACACACACACACACACACACACACACCACACACACACACACACACACACACACACACACACACACACACACACACACACGCACACACACACACGCACACACACACACACACACACACACACACACACACACCACACAACACACTAATGTACACCTAGCACCCAAAGCACTGGCTTTGTAAAGGAAGAGCTTTCTAAACACTTGGCTGCAAGCTGAGCTGCAAAACTGACATTGTAGCTTGTAATATTTTGGGCTGTTTAGATTGTGGTAATATCTTGGTAAATAGTCTCATTGTAATGTTTCAGGTATGATTAACATAGCCCTTTGATAAACAGCTAAACACAGAATTTCATGACAATTTTATAGTGAGATGCTTTCTTGTTCCTAATATTCCATTTGCACTCAAACCCAAGGGTAGTTGGCCTGTCGTAGCAGAAGAAATAACTGAATTTCATAGAAGTGTGTGGATTGAACTAGTAGCAATGGATGTTTAGAAACTTACAAAAGTCTTCCAGCATGATATTTTAATGACTTCAACTTTGGGAAAGGGAATAGGGAATAGAATAGAATCTTGCTAAACATTGAAGGAGTGTAACTTAACTATACTTTTAGATTTGCAAGATTCAGAAATGCAATTCAAACTACAAATGTGAAACTGCAATCATTTATCTTGGAGTTAGCCCCCCTGTACTTTTTGTCATTATAGTTTCTTTATTTTACTTTGTTTAACTCCTTGATTATGTAATGCAATTTTTAAAAATGACTTTGGATAATACCAATTGTTAACAAATGGATGTTTTCCATATACATGTAGTCCCTGTAATGAGCGGACACCTGCCATGTCCGGACATGGCCTCTTGGCACAGAACCGTTTTATTCTCAAAATAACCTGTGGCCAGTGGACACCTGCAAAATGCGGACCCCCCCTCCCCCCATCCCCCAGCAGCAATAATAGTTTGTTTGTCTGACTCCTAAAGACAAACATATCTGCAGAATATCAATCTCTGCTGCTTGCAGAGAGGTGTAGTATCATAGCTGTCCCAATCTGTGTGTCCCGCTGAACTCTATAGATATAGTAACTCAGTGGTGTATGTCTCTCTCTCCACAACCCCACTTCTTCTCCCTCAACCATGCACATGCATGCATGGGCGCACACATACACTCAATCAAACACACACTACATACATACATGCATGCACATATGTATGTGCACACACACACATGCATGCACATGCACACACACACACACACACATACACACACACACACTTATCATGCCCATCCTGACCTCCAACCCACCCCCTAGCTCCTCATGCACTGGGTTGTGGTTCTATGTTTACTGTGAGCAAATTAAACAAAGACTGTGCTTGTAAACAATCTCTGGGGGAATAGTTCATCACCCTTAATCCCTTTCATGTTCACATGGTGATAGTATGATAGCTAGACTTAAAAAATTTGGATCTGATTTGCTCTACAACTGTCTGAAGATAAATGCATAAGTTTTTCATCATCCGGGAGCTAATTAGTGTCCAAGACTGGTAGTTAGATCTCAAAAGAACATTCTGGAATGGACGCATACTTTCCATTCCTTTCCATGTTGCTGGACCTCAGTTGATGGGTAACACATGTGGAACCAACGCACCCTCTCCCTGCCGACTTTACCAACTTGTAATGACTTAATACACGGGTGCTTTAACGAATTTAAATGTCTGAACTTGAATGGGTTAACATGTCAAACAAGTTGATTGGTGGCTCTTCTTGTTGTCCTATGCA
>JAWQFJ010000913.1:0-7500 GCA_034096865.1 Theodoxus fluviatilis
AACCTACCCCTTTCTACTTTCAGCATCTCCTTGAACAAATTACATTATTCAAGTGGGGTAGACCAACAACAACAAAAACGTAGTATGCTCCAAATAACACTAGGATATAAACAGTGAAAAGTTCAACGATTCTGTGTATTTTCAAAGGAGAGACCAAACCCTCAACAAGCCATCTAAAGAAACTATATTTATCAAAGACTTAATTCCTAAATAATATACCAGCACCAGCAAAGGTGGCATTACAAAGTCAATTTAACACACACAGAGAGAGAGAGAGAGAGAGAGAGAGAGAGAGAGAGAGAGAGAACGAACGAACGAACGAAATGATTTTAATGTATAGGCCACCGGCCCATTACATTGGAGCGAAACGCGACGAAAACACGATCATGAAAATTAAAAAAAGAAAAAGGAAAAAGAAAAAAGGAAAGAGAGAAAAAAATCACTATAAAAAGTTCTTCAAAAACTGGCAACCAGTTTCGGCACATGCAACGAGCACGCGTGAAAACGATGAATTTCTCGAAATGTTCATTTTCTGCGTGCAACGCGTGGAGGTTGCTGGCGCGTCGGCGACGTCCTGCTCGTTGTGGGCTTGTTTATGCTGGCGCGTTGACGAACAGCTGATCGAGGAGGAAGTACAGGTCGAGTATCTCGGGGTGCACTTGTACGTGTCGACAGGAAGGTCCGCTTGTCTGATGCCTCGGGATCGTGCAGGCAATCTGTAGATGTAGATGGAAAAGATGAAAGAGATGGAGCCTCGTCTGTCACTTTGCCCGGATGACAAGCCTCTGCAATGCTGGTTCCGAATGCGCTCACTTGTTCCTGCATGGTACGGGACATGCTCCGAGCCATCTCGCTCATCAGCTTCTGCAGGTCCTCCACCGTTGCCTCTTTCCTAGCGGATGGAACCGTGCTAACGGGAGGGTCATCGGGAAGGTGTGGTGCCTCTCCTGCAGGGGAATCCTTGGAGGCCGAGGTTGCTGCTTCTTCCATGTCATCACAGCTGGAGGGGTCAGAGGTCACGGGTGGTAGGGTGACGTAGTCGGGCGGCACTTGGGAGCGAGTACTTCGTGCATCAGCGTGAGCACAAACAGTTTCTTTCACGACATCATTTCCGACAGAATTTGTTCGCGAATTATACTCGAAATGTCTCTGCTCACCCCTCTGTCGATGTATTTCTGCCCGTTGTTGGTCCCGTCGTCTCTGTGCTGGAGTCTTCCTGCGCCAAAAGCCACGCTTGTTGCTCGTGAGCAATGGCTGACCGTCGCGCTGTCTGAATCTTAACACGACGACGACAATGCCACCTTCACCGTCCACCTTCCAACTTGTAGGCTCCTCGGTCATCAGCAGGGATGTCAGAAGCGTATCCAAGGCAGCTGGAAGTCCAGCGACTGGCATGGTGCTACTGTCACTTAACGGTAGTGTGGACTGGCCGGAGCAAGACAAACACGTCCTACCGGCGCGAGCGCTAGCCGCTGAGTGAGAGAGAGAGAGAGAGAGAGAGAGAGAGATGTTCAATTTAATAACAAATACTTCTCCTATGGAACATCTCATGAAGAATCATAAAAACACCGTTTTATTCAACTGGTAAGGAAAGAGCAATTAATGAATGTACATATGTATATCAAGCATTCAAACAAAGGGAAGCTTCGATTGCAAACTAACAGTTGATCATGATCTATTTCGAAAATGTTACTTTTGCTCACTCACATTGTACTGCCTCATGGCCAATACAAATAAAATATGTTGTTGTTGTTGTTGTCGTTGTTGAAAAGCTTCATAAAGACAATGAGCAACAACATACTTGCACAAGCCTACAGTTTATGCTGGGCTACTTCACACCACTAGAACACAACTTACCAGGTTTTTGTCTGCAGTGGATGACAGAGTAACCTATAAGAAGAGTTGAAGCCACTGCCACGATGAAGGTCACGACCGCAGTGATTGCAACAGTTGCTCCCGTGCCAAGGTCTCCTCCTGCTGAGAGAATAATATATGCAAAATTAAATGTTGGTATAAAAACTAAATCATAATTGCAACGATATATACGATACTTGTGCATGGCACTCTTCTTCAGTTGTTTGGGTCTGTAATAGACGTTATCTTTGATAACCAATTTCATGACTGCTGCACCGCTCATCCAGGTAAAAATGAGAAGAGGCACACATTTAAAACGAAATAGGTAAAAATGGCAGCAAACTTTCGTATGATACCTGCAATAAGCAATAATTCTCTTCTTGTATGGTTCTTTCAAACTAATACTACTAATTCTATAATGGTATTTTAAAAACCAATTTAAGTAACAATGGCTAATTTTGTTATTATTAATGTGGTTGTCACCACCACTACCTCGCTGCCTCAAACATTATTGTTGCTCTCGACTTTGGCATTTGGTGCTGGTGCCTTTGTTGTTGCTGTTGTCGTTGATATCGTTGTTGACGTTGCTGCTGTCATTTTTGTTGGTCTTATTGTTTTTGCTATCATTATCGAAGTTTCTCGTCGTTCTGGGTTCTGGTGTCGCCGTTGTTGTGATGATGATAAAGGATCGTTTAATCATAGTCCTGTTGCTCCTGCTGTGATGCAGATGCTGCTTTGTTAGTAATAGAGTTGTCTGCTGTTTCTTTTGTTGCTGTTGGTATTGCCGTTAAGATGTTTGTGAATGTACGCCTGCGCGCGCGCGTGTGTGTGTTTGTGTGTGTGTTTGTGTGTGTGTTTGTGTGTGTGTTTGTTTGTGTGTGTGTGTGTGTGTGTGTGTGTGTGTGTGCGTGCGTGCGTGCGTGTGTGTGCGTCTGTGTGTGTATGCAGGTGCGTGTGTGTGTGTGTGTGGGTATGTGTGTTTTGTTCATATTTTGTGTGTTTCCCCCTAAGAAAAGAATGCATTCACTGTTATGACTAAATACTGAATGGATACAGATGAAACACTGAAACCAATTGATAATTAACATACATCACTCCTTGTCAAATTTAAGAGCTCAGCCGCATCATCGAATATCTTGGTCAGTCAAAGCTTGTGATTTACTACTCAACATCAATTTTACTTCTGTACATTGCACACTTTCAAACAAAAACGCAAATGTCATCGTTTCACTCACCACTGTCGGTTTTCACATTTACTGAGGCAAAGGTTCCGAGGTTTTGGTGGCGTCTGGAGCTCTGGGCTCTGACTCTGAAGACATAGCTGGTGTCTAGGTTTAGTCCTTCCACTAGCACGAAGATCCGGGTTCTGTCACTGCTGCTCCTGTTGTCTGCAGTGCTGACGTCTGACCACTGTCCCTCCTGGCTGTCCTGACGTCTGTACTGGACGTGGAACCACTGGAAGAAGTCTCCACCTGGATGACCAGGTATCCAGCACAAAATGACACTGTCGTTGTCGTATCTCCCCTGCAGTCTCTCCGGAGCAAGTGGCGGTCCTGTAGTTGTGATTTAGGAATGTCCTTAACTAGAGCCAAAACATGATGNNNAGAGAGAGAGAGAGAGAGAGATTGTGTTCAAATTATCAACATACACTTCTCCTATGGAACATCCCACGAAGAATCATAAAAATACCGTTTTTTTCAACTAGTAGTGAAAGAGCAATTAATGAATATACATATACATTAGTCATACAAGGGGAAGCTTTGATTGCAAGCAAACAGTTGATCATCATTTATTTCGAAATGGTTACTTTTGCTCATTCACATTGTATTGCAAAATGGCCAACACAAATAAATCATATTGTTGTTTTTAATGCTGCTGCTGCAGCTCAGCTTCATAAAGACCATGAGCAACAAAGTAATTGCACAAGCCTACAAAGTTTATGCTGGGCTACTTCACACCACTAGAACACAACTTACCAGCTTTTTGTCTGCAGTGGATGACAGAATAAACTATAAGAAGAGTTGAAGCCACTGCCACGATGAAGGTCACGACCACAGCGATTGCAACAGTTGCTCCCGTGTAAAGGCCTCCTCCAGCTGAGAGAATAATATATGTAAAATTAAATGTTAGTATGAAAACTAAATCATAATTGCAACAATATATACGATACTTGTGCATGGCACTCTTCTTCAGTTGTTTTGGTCTGTAATAGACGTTATCTTTGATAACCAATTTCATGAATGCTGCACCGTTCATCCAGGTAAAAATGAGAAGAGGCACACATTTAAAACGAAATAGGTAAAAATGGCATCAAACTTTCGTATGATACCTGCAATAAGCAATTATTCTCTTCTTGTATGGTTCTTTCAAACTAATACTACTAATTCTATAATGGTATTTTAAAAACCAATTTAAGTAACAATGGCTAATTTTGTTATTGTTAATGTGGTTGTCACCACCACTGCCTCGCTGCCTCAAACATTATTGTTGCTCTCGACTTTGGCATTTGGTGCTGGTGCCTTTGTTGTTGCTGTTGTCGTTGATATCGTTGTTGACGTTGCTGCTGTCATTTTTGTTGGTCTTATTGTTTTTGCTATCATTATCAAAGTTTCTCGTCGTTCTGGATTCTGGTGTCGTCGTTGTTGTGATGGCGATAAATGATCGTTTAATCATAGTCCTGTTGCTCCTGCTGTGATGCCGATGCTGCTTTGTGAGTAATAGAGTTGTCTGCTGTTTCTGTTGTTGCTGTTGGTATTGCCGTTAAGATGTTTGTGAATGTACGCCTGCGCGCGCGCGTGTGTGTGTTTGTGTGTGTGTTTGTGTGTGTGTTTGTGTGTGTGTTTGTGTGTGTGTGTGTGTGTGTGTGTGTGCGTGCGTGCGTGCGTGTGTGTGCGTCTGTGTGTGTATGCAGGTGCGTGTGTGTGTGTGTGGGTATGTGTGTTTTGTTGATATTTTGTGTTTTTCCCCCTAAGAAAGAATGCATTCACTGTTATGACTAAATCCTGAATGGATACAGATGAAACACTGAAACCAATTGATAATTAGCATACATCACTCCTTGTCAAATTTAAGAGTAAAGCCGCATCAACGATTATCTTGGTCAGTCAAAGCTTGTGATTTACTACTCAACATCAATTTTACTTCTTTACACTGCACACTTTCAAACAAAAACGCAAATGTCATTGTTTCACTCACCACTGTCGGTTTTCACATTTACTGAGGCAAAGATTCCGAGGTTTTGGTGGCGTCTGGAGCTCTGAGCTCTAACTCTGAAGACATAGCTGGTGTCTAGGTTTAGTCCTTCCACTAGCACGAAGACCCGGGTTCTGTCACTGCTGCTCCTGTTGTCTGCAGTGATGACGTCTGACCACTGTCCCTCCTGGCTGTCCTGACGTCTGTACTGGACGTGGAACCACTGGAAGAAGTCTCCACCTGGATGGCCAGGTATCCAGGACAAAATGACACTGTCGTTGTCGGATCTCCCCTGCAGTCTCTCCGGAGCAAGTGGCGGTCCTGTAGTTGTGATTTAGGAATGTCCTTAATTAGAGCCAAAACATGATGTAGGGAGACACAAATATAACATATCAGCAAATAAAAGGTACACAATTTCTGAGACGATATACTCATGCCTCCATACTAATGATTTAAACCAAGATGTGACAATAGGTGCAGCTTTCAGATGAAAATCCATGACTGGGTAAACTAGTTTACCGTCTTGGAAAGGTAGATTTGCAATTGACAAAGTCTCAGGAGCAAATAAGAAAATATATAAACAAAAATGATTTGAGGACACGTTATACTTCATGAGCATGCTTCCAAATGTTTGAGATGAATGCAGCAATAGACGAGACATGGGCAGCTGACAGAGATCTTAGAAGAAAAAGTGTAAACTTTCATTAATGAACGTTCATGAAGACCAGCCCATGTCGAGCATTCAACAGAATGTAACTTTAATATAGATGTTCATGACTTCTTAGCAGTTGTGCGAGGCGATAGTGTTCCTTGGTTTAGTCTCTGCTCAGGATGTCTTGACTGCTTTTTCCCCCATCACTACGATCAAAAAATATCTGCTTTACCTAAAATAAATGTAGCGTTCACACGACCCTGTCATCGTGTTCCTTTACAGAGGCATTATAAGGTACTTACTGGGCTCTTCAAGCATGAATTCTGATGACCGGCAGCCTTTTCTGTTGCAAGTTTTCAGTCCATAAAGCCCAATGTATGGCGGTGAAACAGTGAGGTAAAGATTAACAATTACACCCTCTGTCTTCACAGATGCATTGTGCACTGGCAGGAGAATCATAGTTTCGGTTCTGTTTGTTGTGGCTGCAGGCAAGAGAGTGGTCACGTCAATGGAGTTGTAGTACCAGGTGTAGTTGGTCAAATTAAAGGGGGAAAAGATGGTACGGTACAGTCGAGTAAGCTCTCCTATCTCTCCATACAGAGTAGGCGGGTTCAAGGGGAGGGGAAGAACAGGGGTCTCTGAAAGTAAAGGAAAGTGGTATTAGTGAGAAGTAACAGCCGGCTCTTCCAGCTACCATGGCTTGTTTGTTTGTCCGTCTTTTTGATCCCTGTTTATATATATATACATATATAAACTGGATTCTTTATTAGTTGTTACGTGTTTGATAACAACAGATGGTTTATATGTACACCTAAAATTAAAATTAGAACATTGGTTAAGAAATAACGAAAAGCTGATCTACATTTCTGCATCACCACAAACTCATTTTGTTAAGTACGTTTGTAACTTGCAGTCAGGCATACACAAAAAATACTCCCACACAGTGAGACTCAAAGCGCCTAAAAAAAAAAAAAAAAAAAAAGAAAATAGAAGTAAAAAAAAAACACACACAATAGGAATGTATATGAAAGTAATATACATCAAGGTAAGAGAAACAAAGATGAAAAGCAGGTGATATAAAACAACACAGCAACACAAACCAGACATTCAGTCAACATTCATACAGACGAAAAAACAAAACAAAACAAACAGTTTATACAGATATGTACAATGCACTAACTGTTCTCAGGAAGCAGTCAGGCCCTAGGGGCACTACACTGAAAAAGCTTTACGGAAATAATGGGTCTTGAGGTTAGATTTGAAGGAAGGAAGAGAAGTGATGCCACGGAGAGATGACGGCAGAGCATTCCAGACAGAAGGTGCTTGAAAGTGAAAGGATCTCTGGCCAAAGGATTTGGTGGTGGTTTTAGGTTTGCAGAGAAGTTTTTCGGAGCCTGAGCGGAGAGAGCGAGAGGGTTGGTAGATCTGAAGAAGAGATGAGAGATAGGGCGGCAGAGTTCCATCAAAGCAACGGAAGGCGAGAGTGGCGAGTTTGTACTGGATCCTGTACTCAACAGGAAGCCAGTGGAGTTTCATGAAAAGAGGGGTAACATGTGTTCTCTTGGATTTTCTGAAAATGAGACGGGCAGCGTTGTTTTGAACCCGATGAACATAACACTTGAAATAAACATGCATTTTTTCCAAAACAGCAAGACCAAAGTAAGACATATCACCAAGATTCGTAATGTTCAAATATCTGTAAAATTTCCCTCTGAATATCAAATTATCAAGAGAATAAGAATAATTAGTTCAGCCATACCTTGTCATTCTAAACAGATTAGTATCTTATTCCTACAGAAGCA
>JAWQFJ010000913.1:10000-30000 GCA_034096865.1 Theodoxus fluviatilis
ACACACACACACACACACACACACTACACTGCATTTGCAAAGTGGCAGGACGCAAAATTGATTCACTGCAGATTTTATCGCTGGAGATCTGGGCCTGTATGCACGTCAGAAGCGGTTAGCATAAACGCGTTTAGAGCTTAAACGCGGTTAGCTACACGGGCCCTAACCGCGTATAAGCCCTAACACAGCCTGGGCCTGGGCCCGTATGCACGTCGGTCCGTTTAGTGGACTAATCGCGTTTATCCCCTATACGGGCGGATAGGCGGGAACAATCGGTATGCACGTCAATCTGGTTAGCCTATCCTATACGGATTTTCGCGTATAAAGTTATCGCACCTCCGAGGTCCGATAGAGGGCCTAAACGCGTTTTTCCGAGCACGACAGCGGCGTCTTCTGCGAAGAAACAGGATTTTCCGGGACCGGGTGGGGATGGAGGGTGGGGATAGTGGGTGGGGATGGGAGGTGGGGATGGCGGGTGGGGATGGGGGGTGGGGATGGGGTGGGTGTGGATGGGGGTGGGGATGGAGGGTGGGGATGGAGGATGGGGATGGAGGATGGGGATGAGGGGTGGGGATGTGGTGGTGGGGATGGGGGGTGGGGATGGAGGGTGGGGATGGGGGGTGGGGATGGGGTGGGTGGGGATGGGGGGTGGGGATGGAGGGTGGGTATGGAGGATGGGGATGGGGGGTGGGGATGGGGTGGGTGGGGATGGGGGGTGGGGATGGAGGGTGGGGATGGGGGTGGGGATGGGGGTGGGGATGGGGGTGGGGATGGGGGTGGGATGGGGGGTGGGGATGGGGGGTGGGGATGGGGGTGGGGATGGGGGTGGGGATGGGGGTGGGGATGGGGGGTGGGGATGGGGGGTGGGGATGGGGGTGGGGATGGGGGGTGGGGATGGGGGTGGGGATGGGGGTGGGGATGGGAGTGGGGATGGGGGGATGGGGATGGGAGTGGGGATGGGGGGTGGGGATGGTGGGTGGGGATGGGGGTGGGGATGGGGGGTGGGGATGGGGGTGGAGGATGGGGGGTGGGGATGGGGGGTGGGGATGGGGGTGGGGGATGGGGGTGGGGATGGGGGTGGGGATGGTGGGTGGGGATGGGGGTGGGGATGGGGTGGGTGGGGATGGAGGGGTGGGGATGGTGGGTGGGGATGGTGGGTGATGATGGTGGGTGGGGATGGGGGGTGGGGATGGGGGGGGTGGGGATGGGGGGTGGGGATGGGGTTGATGGGGGTAGGGATAGGGGGTGGGGATGGAGGGTGGGGATGGGATGGAGGGTAGGGGGGAGGGGGGGGGAGGGGATGGGAGGAGGGATTGGATGGGAGTGGGGATGGGGGTGTGGGAATAGTGGGTGGGGATGGTGGGTGGGATGGTGGGTGATGATGGTGGGTGGGGATGGGGGGTGGGGATGGGGGTGGGATGGGGGTGGGGATGGGGGTTGATGGAGGGTGGGGATGGGGGATGGGGATGGGGGTGGGAATGGGGGGTGGGGATGGAGGGTGGGGTTGGGGGATGAAATCATAATGTGAAAGTTTACAGAATGGAGCAGTGAAATGCATATTTTAATTCATGTGGAATGATAACGATACAAAACAGTAACTCACCACAGATCAAGTTGGACCTTTCCCCAATGATGTAGAGGATGGCGTCCTCGTACGGTACTGCTGGTGCTGGAGCCGGCCCCCCTCCCGTCTTCCTCTCGTCCCTCTTTCTGTTTAATACAGCGCCTTTCAAGGCTCTCCACTTCTCTTTCAAGTCATTCACAGTTCGAACTGCCACCCCGCAGGCGTTGACCTTTGTGCTGATCCTTTCCCAAATCTCCCTCTTCACTGTCTCCGTCACTGTGGCGCTGTGGCTGCTAAACAGAGTTATGTGCTCCACTTGCAGTTCCTCCACTAGAATTCGAACTTCATCTGCAGAGAAGTTAGATTTTCAGACCCCTCTTTTTGGCTTTCTCAGTCATCTTGAATATTTCTTGGCGTTCGAGGACAACAATGTATTCCGCGCGTCAGCTATAAATAGAAGTGCGCGAACTTGGATGCTCGGCGTGTAGATGACCTGCATTTCCATTTGTAAAATGTAAGCGCTTTCACAACCTATTGATGCAATCAACATACAGCTTTGATAAATTAATGCTGTTCATGGCTAACTGTGACAAATGGAAAATCAATTATTTTTTTGAATTAAAATAATTGTTGTTGAATTAATTTGTACATTGTTGAATTTGTATGGCATTGGAGATCAGTGTTTATTGTGCTATCGAGAAATGCACCTCGTTGTGATGGAGCTCTGCATTTGTTCTGTGCTTGGATTTTTGTGTCTTGTCAATTGGTTCGAAAGGTGTTTCGGAAGAACGTCACATTGAAGGATTTGGCGATTGTAGAGAGAGTGACGTCAAGGGGTTTTTGATGGTGTGACGTTTTTCCGATCCAGTGGACAGACTTTGACGGGATTTTGGAGGGAGAGGTCGTGTTTGACCGAGTTGAACTAGCAGCGGCGGAAAGATGAGGAGAAGAAAGAGAAAGAAGACGAGGAGGAGGAAGAAGAAGAAGACGATTTAAGAAGAGGAAGACGACGATTGAAGAAGAGGAAGAAGAGGATGGCAGAAGAAGATGACGGCATGAAGAAGACAATTGAAGAAGAGGAAGAAGAGGATGGCAGAAGAAGATGACAGCATGAAGAAGACGATTGAAGTGCTGGACCTGTCGCCAGAGGCTTTAGTGTCCTCCTCCTTTACACCATCACCGCGGAAAGCGACGGACGTATTGGGGACGACAGCACACCCACTGCAAGATGAAGAAGACGATTGAAGTGCTGGATCTGTCGCCAGAGGCTTTAGTGTCCTCCTCCTTTACACCATCACCGCGGAAAGCGACGGATGTATTGGGGACGACAGCACACCCACTGCAAGATGAAGAAGACGATTGAAGAAGAAGAAGATTGCAGAAGAAGAAGAAGAGGGAGAAGAGGAGAGGGACGATGGCGGCACCTTCAGCTCATCAGAGAACGACGACTACATCGGGAGGAGGAGAAGGAGAAAGACTGACGATGGAGTGGATTTTTAAGATGGACAATGAAACGTTGAGTGTCAACACGAACATTGATACAGCTGAAGATCCTCGGCAGGATCTCACCACCAAGGTGAAGACGTTTCATTTTATTATTATTATATTGTTCTGAACTTGGAGAGAGATTTGTCTGTTTTGGTAGTGCGATTGAAATCGCCAGAGATTTGTCTGTTTTGGTAGTGCGATTGAAATCGCCAGAGATTTGTCTGTTTTGGTAGTGCGATTGAAATCGCCAGAGATTTGTCTGTTTTGGTAGTGCGATTGAAATCGCCAGAGATTTGTCTGTTTTGGTAGTGCGATTGAAATCGCCAGAGATTAATTGAACTACAACAATTCATGTTTTGTATAATTAAATAATTACATTGTTAACAACTGTTTATTTTTCTTTGTCTGATTGCAGCTGAATGATGTGAGTGTGTAAAATAGGATTTTATAGTAAACAGAGAAAGAACACGCTACATTCTAAAAAGGAGTAAATACATTTACATATGTTTGCAGTTTAGTTGTTTGACACACATACACTCAAAAACCCCAGCTCGTGACAATTACATATTCTTTGGATGGGTTTCTAGTGTCCCAATATACAGCTTTTTCTGTGCGAACCGTAGGCAGCGTGTGTGTGTTTAGCTATACATCTCCGTTTAGCGCGATGTGCATACCAAATCCGGTAAGGGCTTATACGCGGTTAGGGCCCGTGTAGCTAACCGCGTTTAAGCTCTAAACGCGTTTATGCTAACCACTTCTGACGTGCCGAGCATCAAGATGACTGAGAAAGCCAAAAAGAGGGTCTGAAATCTAACTTCTCTGCAGATGAAGTTCGAATTCTAGTGGAGGAACTGCAAGTGGAGCACATTACTCTGTTTAGCAGCCACAGCGCCACAGTGACGGAGACAGTGAAGAGGGAGATTTGGGAAAGGATCAGCACAAAGGTCAACGCCTGCGGGGTGGAAGTTCGAACTGTGAATGACTTGAAAGAGAGGTGGAGAGCCTTGAAAGGCGCTGTATTAAACAGAAAGAGGGACGAGAGGAAGACGGGAGGGGGGCCGGCTCCAGCACCAGCAGTACCGTACGAGGACGCAATCCTCTACATCATTGGGGAAAGGTTCAACTTGATCTGTGGTGAGTTACTGTTTTGTATCGTTATCATTCCACATGAATTAAAATATGCATTTCACTGCTCCATTCTGTAAACTTTCACATTATGATTTCATCCCCCAACCCCACCCTCCATCCCCACCCCCCATCCCCACCCCCCTTCCCCATCCCCCATCCCCACCCCCCATCCCCACCCACCATCATCACCCACCATCCCCACCCACCATCCCCACCCACTATTCCCACACCCCCATCCCCACTCCCATCCAATCCCTCCTCCCATCCCCTCCCCCCCCCCATCCCCCCTACCCTCCATCCCATCCCCACCTCCATCCCACCCCCCATCCCTACCCCCATCACCCATCCCCCATCCCCACCCCCATCAACCCCATCCCACCCCCCATCCCCACCCACCCATCCCCACCCACCATCATCACCCACCATCCCCACCCCCATCCCCACCCTCCATCCCCACCCCCCCACCCCCACCCCCACCCACCCACCCCCACCCACCATCCCCACCCCTCATCCCCACCCCTATCTCCACCACCCCATACCCACCCACCCCATCCCCGCCCACCTTCCCCACCCACTATCCCCACCCACTATCCCCACCCACTATCCCCACCCACTATCCCCACCCCCCCATCCCCACTCCCTACCCATCCCTCCCCCATCCCCTCCTCCCCATCCCCCCTACCACCCATCCCATCCCCACCCTCCATCCCCACCCCCCATCCCCACCCCCCATCCCCACCCACCCCATCCCCACCCCCATCACCACCCCTCACCCCCACCCCCATCCCCACCCCCATCCCCACCCCCCATCTCCATCCTCCAACCCCACCCCCATCCCCACCCCCAGCCTCCCCACCCCCATCCCCATCCTCCATCCCCACCCCCCAACCCCACCATCCCCACCTCCATCCCCACCCCCCATCCCCCTCCCATCCCCACCCCCCATCTCCCCCCCATCCCCACCCCCCCATCCCCACCTCCCATCCCCACCCACTATCCCCACCCTCCATCCCCACCCGGTCCCGGAAAATCCTGTTTCTTCGCAGAAGGCGCCGCTGTCGTGCTCGGAAAAACAAAACGGCCGCCATATTTACACACGTTTAGGCCCTCTATCGGACCTCGGAGGTGCGATAACTGTATACGCAAAAATCCGTATAGGATAGGCTAACCAGATTGACGTGCATACCGATTGTTCCCGCCTATCCGCCCGTATAGGGGATAAACGCGATTAGTCCACTAAACGGACCGACGTGCATACGGGCCCAAGAGACGTTTCACAATAACAGAAGCTTCCATGACATTTGATACTTCAGAAGTAGTCGAATAAATACATAAAAAGGATACGAAAACACCAATACAGCATTTTGTTCACGTATGATTAGAGCATCCTAGTGAAGCAGGATCAGCATAATGAATCACGAAGATTACCAATCAGTGATTATGAACGTATCAAGGAATTATAGTGAACAACTTATGCCTTTTAAACAGCCCTATTTCTCAAACGGTCAAATATATGACTGATAAGACAACCAACCTTGTACATCACAGAAGACAGGATTGATGTTGAGGGAGTAGCGGGGGAAGGCTGACCATTTAAAAGAGCAAGACGCCTGTCCACTTCTGGTCACTGTCCCCGTCACACTGCCCTTGTCGCTTGAGCCTGCATTCCAGTTTCCTGAGTCCTGCGACATTTTTAATGCAGTCATACTGACAAACATGCATCTTTATTACATGAACAGAGCAGAGAGATATACATCAACCGGTTAGACATTGGTGGCATGAGATGCATAATCCCATACTGCCACCACCAATGCCGCTGTCGCTGCTGCCATCGCCTCCACCACGAACACGAACAACTAATATATCTACAACAACTATGACAATACAGATACAGCAGCACAACAACAACAGCAACATCTTTAGTGATGACATAATCTCATATAAAAGTAAGAAACGACATTATGCGCTGTTGTAACAAACAACAACAACAAAACAGCAACAGTTTCAGCAGCAGCGTTAAAAAGGGGGGGGGGTGAATTATGGAGGTACAAAATTGAATATGCGCTTCCCTTCCTGGAGATATATTATTGAGTGAAACACCATTCTAAATATTGCCCAAATTTAAGCGATTACGTTGCTGTTGTGGGCATTTCTGAAAATCTATAATAAGTCACCCTAGATGTGTAACGGAATATCATACAAACTTTATGCTGATGCTGGCATTGGGTAGCATAATGGATTTGTATGACGCATCCTTCCTCTTTCATGTCTCGTATGCGAGCGGACAGGAAATACTCGTAGATAATGCAAAGTGACGACCTGGAGTACTGCAATAATTCTTCCTCTTTTTCAGAACAGCTGGATTGTTTTTCCACGAATTCTGGGAGGTGATCTTGTCATTATGATAAGAAATGATGACCTACTTCAATGGAGAGAGTTGCAGGCGGGACTCCAGGACTGAGACCAGAGCAGGAGAGGGAGGCAGGGCTGGTGGCACGTCCAGAGACACACGTGCTGCCGTACGTCAGGGAACCAGAGGGCAGGACTGGAGACAAGACAAGATACTTAACATTCAAAATTCAATCGCAGAACACGTGATACTATGCGTTCGTGTGCGAAAACATGTTCACTCGCGTGTTTGTGTGTACTTGTGTTCATGGGCACATGAGTGCATTTGCTTCCATCTGCGCGCGCACGCGTGTGATCACACTCACAAACACACAAATATACAAACACACACACACACATACACACACACACTTGCGCGCGCGCATTTGCGTACGTTCACGCGCGCATGTGTTTGTGTATATGTGATCTTATACTTAAATGCGTGCTTGTGGATTTAGTTTTGCCTTCATTTATAAAGGATACAAACGATCGTCCAACTTTGTCATATATATATGCATTCATTTGGAGGAAATTGATACAAGTGGTTTCGCAATAATACACTCAATTGCTACATTTTGAGTTCGAAACTTTTATTCACATATTATATGTATGTGTCATTTATCGATTAGTTTGCTTATAATTGGTTTATCATGCTGTCATGTCTGCTCGAATCGCTTGCTGTTTCTGTCTTATTTTCCAGTCATCTCTCGACTCCTCCTTTTGAGCCGCGACTTGACAAATGCTTTTGACACATTGTTTAAACATTTTCTCCCTGCATTCTCATTAATTAAAAACCCGCTTGTATGGTCGTGTCGCGTTGAAGAGATAAAAGAAGACAATTATTTATCTAATGACTCTTCTTTTGCCTTTGATAGTCTAAAACTGATAACAGATAGGTGAAGACTATGAAAGGCGACATTTAAAGGCTTGTACTCGTTTTTTAATATATAAATATAATCGAAGCAGGAAAACTTTAAAGGGACAGTGTCGACATTTTGTACCGAAGATCGATGGGGGTTACTAGTATCACTATACCTCTTTCAATTACTACACAGGGTGTGAATGCAAGAGAAAATCCTATGATTTCTTTGAAAAGTTTGCCATTTCTATTTTATGTGAAGTTAAGGATTTAGAATAGTAAACTTACTGTTGGTGACGATTTGCAGAGTTCCCAGTGTTCCGTTCGGAGCGTCCCCACAGCTCCAAGTGGTGGCATCACGGTTAGAGTCGAAGCTTCTGATGTCCACGTAGGACGTGCTGTAGTCCACCTGGGTGTGGTTGTACAGGTCTGGGTATTCCGACCTACAACCGTCTCTGCCACCAGGGCATGCCACCACTTGCAAAGTATTGCGCCGAAAAATGAGTCCGTTCTCATTTATTCCAGCAACCACGGAGCACTTGAGTCGACAACCATGGAAAGGCAGGCAGGGCGTCTCCTGAGTCAGCCGTGAAGAAGATCCTGCACATGAGAAGAAATAGTAAAAATAGAGAGCATAAGGAGTGAGTGCAGATTGGCATCATACAGTGTATTGAATTAACATTATGTTATATTTATAAACATATTACAGTATGAGTGTGCATGAATCTATAGGTGAACATCCTTTGATGCACCTGTTGGCTAAAAGTCTAGACATGCCAAAAGTATAAAAGTTGTGATGTTTATGAGATTTTCCCAGTATTCATCTATTGCGGACACTCAGCAGGAGATCAAAAGACTACACCAACTTATTTATAAAGAAATCTGACATTGTTAAGATATTCATTATATGAGCCACACACAAGGAGGCAGAGAGAGAGAGAGAGAGGGGAGAGAGAGAGAGAGAGAGAGAGAGAGAGAGAGAGAGAGAGAGAGAGAGAGAGAGAGAGAGAGAGAGAACTTGAAGGTACCAGTGGATCGTTATGGATTGGAGCCTTATTCTTCTTTCCTACAGTATCTGGCTATCTACATTTTCTGTTTCACTGCTGGTAGCTAGCACAACATTCACCCCTTTTACTGGCAACATTCTCTGGCTCACGAGCGGGTAAGCTATCGTGCCTAAATTGTCTTGCATTAGACACATGTACTCCTTTTTATACTTCCTTCGCTTCTATACTTGGCAGAGGGTTCTGAAAAAAGAGCTGACAAAGCATGCAAGATTCATTAACGTGGGATCATGTCACCACACTTCAGTGTTTCAAATACTAAATCGTCACTTATTTATAAAAGTGTTTTGGATGCATTTTACACATAAAACTATTTGCATCACATTTAGGGACTTTCACGACACAAATTGTTTTTAATAGCTCTCTCTCTCTCTCTCTCTCTCTCTCTCTCTCTGTGTATGTATCTGCCTGTGTGTATGTCTGTATCTGTGTGTATGTCTGTGTGTAGCTTTGCCTGCGCCTGTGCATCTGTGTCTCTGTATCCATGTCTTTGTCTCTGTGTGTGTGTGTGTGTGTGTGTGTGTGTGTATCTGTCTGTCTGTCTGCTTACGTCCGTCTGTCTGTCCGTCTGTCGATCTGTGTGTCCGTCTATTCGTCTGTCTGTCTGTCTGTCTGTCTGTCTGTCTGTCTGTCTGTCTGTCTGTCTGTCTGTCTGTCTGTCTGTCTGTCTGTCTGTCTGTCTGTCTGTGTGTCGGTCTGTGTGTCTGTCTGTCTGTGTGTCTCTGTGTCTGTCTGTATATCTGCCTGCCTGCCTGTCTGCCCGCCCGCATGCCCGCCTGTCTGTCTGTCTGTCTGCCTGCCTGCCTGCCTGCTTCTCTGTCTGTTTGTCTGTCTGTCTGTGGAACTCTCTGTCTGTCTGTCTTTCTGTCTGTCTGTATCTCTGTCTGTGTGCCTGTCTCGTGTCTGTATGTTGTCTGTCTGTCTGTGGGACTGTATGTCTGTAGGCCTGTTCATACGTCCGCTTATCCGTTGGTTTGTCCGTCCGTCCGTATTTCCGTCCGTCTGTCATTCCGTTTGTTCGTCCGTCTCTCTGTCCGCCCGTCTGTTTTGTACGAGTCATGCTTTTCACTCAGTCGCCATGTAATCATCTACCCTTCCAAAACCCTCGTATGATGGCCGTTGTGTGCAATTTTCTGCAACATTGGGACCACGACTCGGATGTTTAGTCGCACAGTCAAGCGGTTTCCGTACAGTGCTGGACTCATCTCAATTCATTAACGATGATGCAAATTTACACAAAATTAAGTAGAATCATATGGATTTTGGGCATGATAAACAGTTGCAATGCTGAAGTGCACGCGAATAAAATGAATTAAAATTGTAATATTTGTGGTCCATATAATCTGAAACATTGGTAATTACTAATGTGAGAGCTAGTCTACAAAGTATCAAATTCAGAAATTTATACCAGCGTGTGAAACGTGCAGGCCAAACAAGCTGAATTCGAATTGTCATTTTCTTACATATTGCTATTAAACCATTATAATGTCATTGACTACTAACAAAAGTTTAATCTATCACAACTGTTTGAGATGGCTAGATGCCTTAAATACCCAGGTTCAATGTAAATTTAGGAGTTTTACTCTAACTTATTTAATTCATCATGCAGAAGCCACAATGACCGGGTAGCCTATTTGGTTGTCTGGACAACCCCTCGCGGAGCTACTGGAGCAGGTCCCGACTTTAAACTCTAATGAAGATTTTTTTATACTTCTAAAATCTTATTTAAGAAGACATAAACATGAGTTGGAATCTATGACAAAAACGGTGGAGTAAAGAAACAACAAAGTCTTACAATTGTGCAATCAAGCATTTTATTTAAAATTTTGCTCGGCTGAGCTACAGAAATGTGTACACGATGTAACAGAATACAATTATTACGCAATATTCCAGATTTGGAGGTAAGGAAAGTACTTTTTGCATATTTTGTTCAACATTCTCTGAGTAGAAGTTTAGATACATGATATTTGCACTATTCGTGCAATTGCTGTTAACATCTCTGCAATACACTTAAATGAAACTTTTTTACATTCCAGAACATACCGGTATTAGCATTGGTGACAGAAAATGAGAAATACAGAAAAGTTAATCTTCAGTATATACATGTTTCTAATTCATAAAACAGCAAATAATACATATGGGATATGTCTATACAGGGCTGGCGAGCACAGGAAAAAGAATGAATAAAAACAGAAATACTCAAGAGAATACAGGCATCTAAGGAAACGGAAATCATATTCGGCTTTGTGCAATTATACATTGTAAATACTTGAGTTTATTTACAATAGCATTCTTGACATCACAGATCAAAAGATAACGATAAGTTATATTATCCTAAACTAAGAGGTTTATTTGAAAATCGAAAGAAAAAACCTGTTATGGATTTCTTGCATAACGTGCAAAGGGAAATCGAATGCTCGAATGAGTAATTAGGAATATTGATGTTAGTGTAGAGGAAGTAAGTTTAATACGAACATATCATCTCGGAAATTGTATAATATAAGTTCTAAGGGAGTTTTGCTTTACATCTAATAATACTGCTGTCGCCAGTGCAGCAAAGAAAGGCGTTCATTCAATTTCGATGTTTCCTTGTATGTTGTGCTTGAAAGTGCTAAAGAAGAAACGATGACATCATTTTCACACATCTTATTTTACTTCTGACAAATTCGCAGTCAGTGTCAATAGTCTCCCAAGGACAACATTAGATGACGTCATATTCTTAAAGTTGCAGGAACTGTTTGAAGCGTTGTGGCACAAGTACAAGACTCTTTCATATAGATTGTAAGGATAAAGTCTTCGGAAAAAGAAATCGTCTTGGATGACCAGCCAATGAAATGTAGCCAATGGCGTAATATGTAGTCATTGAAGATCTGCCAGCACTGCACAAAGCAAGCAGAGGTAGACATTTTATCTTTTATCTTGATGTGTACAATGAACGTTTTCTTTCGTTGCTGACATGTCATGGATAGGAAATAAATGATTAGCAGAATTTTAGTAACATAGTTCAACAATTTCGTGATATTTCTCGTCACATTCTCAACTGCTTTTAATTGAAAAGCTTACTTATACGTAAAGATACCACACAGGTGATCTAGAACTCATTTGATTTAAAACATAATTTATCTAAATCACTTTTTTTCACACAGTAAAGTTTTGCCTGCATGAAACCGCCATTTCAATTTATTAGAAGATATACTTTTTATATTTGTTCATTACATTGTGTATGAACAAGCAATATTATTCGACACAGACAATGAAAGCAGCCACACAAACAGTGGGCACCTTCACAACAGTTTGGCATGGCATACAAGTGACAGGTATTTAGTAACCTTTCAGAGGCTGCTGATGCCTGACGCCTACGGAATTACTCTAGTCACCTCCTGTCATGTCATCAAGATCCTTCGTGAGACCTGGCATGTGCAGGGTGGAGGAAACGTAAAAAAATCTTACAAACAGGCAGCAAATCTGAGATAATTAAATGGATTTTAAAACGTGATTAGATTACAAAGCATGTTTTGTTTTGGTAAGAGTACTGAACAACCACGTAACAATCAAAAACAAGAATAACGTCATGTAAATGGTATTTGGAATACAAACAGTACCAGCATCATTTGGGGGGGGGGGGGGGGGAGATTGAAGTAGTATATTTACATTTAATGATTTACATCAGCGGAATTATTTTTGGCAAAATCTGGAAGTAAATAAATGATATGAATATTTACTATAATCTCTGGGGAGAAAAAGCCTGACTACAACTGTGACGAGTATCTAAAAACAGCATGATACACAAAATGCAAAACAAAGGCTAGATTATTATGAGTGTTGAATGCATGATCTATTAGAAACATTTTAGAAACATGAAACAAAATACACACACACAAATATATGGGAAACATTTTTGCATTTTATCAGAATATTGTAAATATTTTCGAACTTGAAGTACAACTGTATCATCATAGAAAAGCATAGGGTATGTACAAGCTTTGTTGGAAGACTGTGACAAATGCATGTATTAGTTTCAATTTCGATAAAAGTTCACAGACTCGAACAGAAAAGATCATAAGAAAATTTAAAACATTATGTAGCGCAAGTACTACACGTAAGAAAACTCATATATGCCCACCCAATTGTGACCTTATTTATCAGTCCGCATTTGTGGCCATGTTGTTTTTAGAAAGACATTGCTGCACAATAGGATGCAGTAGCAAAGTATCAAAAAGAATATAGGTCAATATGGTTTTTTATATTCTATTCATGCTCTGTGCCGACCATAGTGGCTCATGTCTGAGAGGGTGGTGTCTCTCTTTGAGTGCTCTCAGCCCATGACTCAGCATGAATACTTGCCTGTCCGCTGAACAAAGACCTACCTTATATGCAGGTTCGATAATTTATAAACACTTGATCTACAACTGAGGTCTTTTTCTGGCTGTTCGTAATTGAGCAAGGTAGGCATGCAAGAAATATTATATTCCAGTCGCAATTGTGCACGATTTCATCAATGTTGATGGAACGATAGCGTTTGAATTGGATCAGTAGACTGATGCCATCAGTGGCAGTTACCAATGGATGAGATTCTAGCTTCGTCCATGATTTATCAGCCACGGTAACTCACCTCGAAATGGCACGTTTTTGGCTCTGTGGTTGAACTTAACTCAACGAGTGACAACATCCGCCCTGCAGACTAGGAAGACTTCATTCTTGGGAGAAAATTTGAAAATTGTCCATGCAAAAAGTCAAATCTTCGGCAATAAAATTGTTCTTGAAGCCTTCATTTTGCATAGAAAAAGTATGAACATTTCTGAATTTCTCAGATTTTGTATCTTCTTTCAAAAACCGATTTACATCTTTTTCTGTCATTAAAAATATTTTCTTGAATTAAATTTCGCCTAGCCAAAATATTGTCGATTTCATAATCTTGAAAAATGTTATTCACATACCTGTTATGAAGCAATGCATTTTGTTCTAGTGTAAAATTCAGGAAACCCCAATACATATGAAGTCTCAGTTCACTTTGGAGAAGCGCTCATTAGATATTCAAATCCCAAATAGATACATCTCTGGCTGCAGAGAACTCCAGAGAGTACATTCCCTTATATTTAGGTAAACTTCATCATCACTTGAATCAAGAAAAGTATACAATTGCATTGTGTACATTTAAAACTACATCCGTAATAAGAAATCAAAGGGAAATATCTGACGTTCTCTCTTCAGTAAAGAAAACTTACAAAAAGCATTTGCATAGTATTTGAGTCTAATAAATGGCAGTTTAGGACTTTGGTGTAATCATCTGCACTTCTGCCTAAAGAACTCGAGCTTTGTGCCTGATATCGTATTCCACCCGGCGGTGTCATCTTTCGTTTCAGTGGTTAAACTAGCTCTTCCACAGGGATATAACATTCTCTTAACTTAGAAACATAATGTGCATTCACCCTCATCGAGGAATTCTCTATATACTGTATGTTTTTGCTCGCTAAAATCGTGTGTTTACGGAGAATGTAAAATACGACCGGGACTGTTCGACAGCGTAGGCTGAAACACCAAGTACAAACATTTCATATTATGTGAAATCATAACGATTTAAACCGCCTAACATCACCAGTTGCAAAATGTTGATTATACACTTGTTTTGTTAAAGCAATTCCCTTCTCTAACCATCCACCCTCCTGCATTATGAAGATTTCTTCTTTCCAACTCAGAAAACACACACACACACACACACACACACACACACACACACACACACACATACACACACACACACACACACACACACACACACACTCACACATTTTCTTGGTTCAAATTATCTCCATTAGTCCTCAAAATAAATCTTCGTGCCGACTCAAAATTAAGAGAGGCAACTCCTATCGGTCTTATCCTCTGAATAAAACGACAATGACTTTTGGAAGACGAACACCCCACCCCCTCCCCCTCGCTTCTCCCATTCTCCATGTCCCGGCCATTTCAAAGATCAGTAGCGTCTAAACTCGTTTGGTGTGGTCAATTGCGGTGTAGACGACCTTCTCATCTTTGTATTGGTCATCAGGTCGGGAAGGTTTTGCCGCCCTTGCAAGAGCAGGTCGCGCTGCTTCACCGGGTTTTCGATCGATCACAACTGTGCTGTACATGAGGCCATCTACGTTTTCTCGCACAGGTCCAGGTTTCTCATGTACCTGAAATGAATTAAGCGAGTTCAGATTTCATGAACTTTTCATTCAAATTAATCAACAGGTATTATTTTTACATTGTGATTTTAAGGCAACATCACGAGTGGACGACTGTTGAATGTCGCGTTGTTAAATAGAAGGACCTGCTACTGTCTCCAGAAAAGAAGGATAAGACAGCAAATGTCATCTCAAATTCAATTTAGCATGCCAGATTCAAGACTTAAGCCCACACATCGGTACTTCCGACTAACATTAAGTGCCAGCCGAGTCACCAAACAGCGCTGAACCCTCAAAGTGATACTGTTTTGGCTTGATGCTCTTAATGTTTTATCTTACTTGGTTGATGCGTTTTTGAATTGTCATCAAATAGCTCCAGTAATTGTCCCTTTTTTGTCACTGAATATCTTCTGCATGTTACATGAATGAAAGAGGTATGACTGACGAATGACTGTTTCGTGACAGACTCTAGAAGGGACCCTTACGTTACCACAAGTCGATGTGATCTGTCTCATACACTCGAGCAAAAGCATAAACGATTGGAGATATTGCCGACTCATACATTTTACCATCCGCTCTCCAAGCCAGACTAAGTTCTGTGTTGTTTCCTTCTTTCCAAAGATAATAGCAACGATTTTCAGACACTAGACAGTCTCTCAAAGACGCATAAATTCTCAAACGAGTTCCCAAAAGCATAGTGCCACAAGGCATATATCAAGTGGATTGAAACGATGCATCACTGCATCGGATTTGACTATATAACTATACATAAATAATTGTCCAGTGGTGCTTACAGAATTTTAAAGATATTTCCTAAAAAGTCTGATTTAGCCCTTTGAACGTTTTTTTCTTCTTATTTGTTTGACGGTAGCATACATTTTTCAACCAGTAAGGGGGAATAGTCTCAATGTGCCCATTGCAAAAATGGGTCTGAATGGTTTTCCACGGGAGACTGAAACTTCATAATATAACTATTGTATGCTTTAATGAGTGTCCGTCCATGAAAGCAAAATACTGCAATATTGAACCATAATCACGCAAAGTTGTGCTTACAGATGACGTGTACAACCCTCTTCTTTTTACCCCTCTCTCTCAACCCCTTAACCCCCCATCCCCCCACCCCCTCTCCACTTCTTTCTCAGTCCCAAGATGCATGTCAGTGGCACCAACGTAACTATATCCATTGTTTTACTTGCTGATAAGAAGACACTTATGCTTGTGCTGAATTTACATATTAGATATACTTTTTCTGGGTTCACCAGAATGTTTGATGGGCACTTTTTTGCTACTTTGAGAATGATTGGGTATCAATGTCGCAAAGTTTTAACATACATAACCTAAGTCCTGCGAGGGACAGACAGGAAAAATGTGGAACCAAAGGCGAGGACTGAACCCACGACCTTCGCTTAGCGCTTGAAAAGTTTTTTTTTCCTTCAGGTTTCCTCAAGACTAATACAAGCTTGAAACATCGATACAGATCACATCAAAGAGAGGCCAAAAAGTATTACCTGACCAGAAGTTGTTGCGCCATCGGAATTCTCGTAGATTTTCGAGCCCGTCTTGCCTGGAGAAGTGACGAAAAATAAATTAGTTGCGGTTGTGCAACATAAATCAAAGGTTAAAAAAAGTTCGAACACCTTTCATGAAATTGCTTTTAGAAAATCAAAATATTTATCCCAAAAAAGACATGTAATTTCATTTACTGTGCACGCCGAAGTTGACAACAAATATTGCAATGAATTCACAAGAGAAATGTGTTGCTTTTAGCACAATATGGAGAGGGACTACTTTTTATTGAGATCATCCACCTTTCAGAAACACCGTGTTGTTACCAAAACAAAGCATTTATTCGACATTCGTAATTATCCCAGTGTAGACAGACTGGGGTGTGCTGGTAGGCAAGAAGGCATTACGTCTCATACATTTAACGTACGAGCACGTGCACCCAAACGTGTGCATGCATGCACGCACGCACGCACACACACACATGCACACACACACACACACATGCACAAACACACGCGCACGCACAGAGAGAGAGAGAGATGAGATTGAGATGATTGAGAGATGAGAGTAGAGACTGCGTGCAGAGAGAGAGATTGACGATGAATTAGGACATAGACTGCCTATCTTACATCCAGCCTTGTTAGAGAGAGGAGCAGAGAGAGAGAGAGAGAGAGAGAGAGAGAGAGAGAGAGAGAGAGAGAGAGAGAGAGAGAGAGAAGGTGAAAGAGAGAGAGGGGCAAAGATGCGATTAGACAGGGAAATGTCAAAGTACGCACACACATGTACAGAGGCGAAAAACACACATACAAAACAACACCACCAACTCGAACTCGGACAAAATGGAACGTGCATACATTCATACGCAAAGATGCGCAAAAACCACACACACACACACACACACACACACACACACACACACACACACACATAAACATACGCACACAAACAAAGACACAAAGAGACATGCAGGCACACACACATACACATATACTCAAGCACACACAAACAATACAAACACTCACACACATACACACACAGACATATACATGCGCGAGCGCCCGCGTGCACACACACACACACACACACACATACACACACACACAAACACACACACAACACACACACACAGACGCACACACAGACACACATGCTCAAAGACCCACAAGCATATACATAAACACTCATACACACACATACATATACATGCGAGCGCACGCGCACACACACACACACACACACATACACATACGTGCGCGCAGACACACACACACACACACGCACGCACACATACACACACACACACACTTACACACACATGCACACAGATACATACGCACATGCACACACGGACGCAATCACATAGCATACGGATGGATGGATGATCAAATGATTTGGACAAGAAGAAAATCACCTTTTTTGTCCTTCTTATCTCCTTTCTTCCCTGTGAAAGATACAAGTAAGTTGTTGTCTGAAAGAATTTATTACAGTATCCCAGAGACAATTTGGAAAAGCAGTGTAGTTGTATGTGCAATTCAAGATGTTTGTGTGCTTGCTTCACTGCTTTGTGTGTGCGCGCACCTGTGCACGGGTATGTGTCTGAGATGGCAGCAATAAGTCGGTAGGTGCATATGTACATGAATACTTTCATGCTCCATACAACTTAAAACGAAAACTAACATAATAATTATGAAACGATCATTTGTAAAGTTTCATGTACGAATCAGGATAAATACGTTCACCAAATAAGACATTATTTGGTTACTGAATGCCACTTTTTGATTATTCAGATTATTAAATTATAAAATATGATACATTCATTATAACAGAAATCAAGGTTTTGTCATGATTACAAACCTCTACACTTTCCCCATGAAGTGCTTTTGAATAAAATGTTATCCCTAATCACACACTCTGAGTCCTCCTTTGAAGTAAAACTACATGTATATGTAATAAGCGTGCACTTAATGACTTGCGATTCATACAGAAAAACTTCTGATAAAACCAATAAGAGTGTACAACATCACATCATCAGAATCCGGGCAATATAAGTAATGCAATGTAACTTTTATCATCCACTTTATCCAGAGCATACTCATGCTGCAGCAAAATTCTAATACGATCTATAGATATTTGTTTAAAAAGTTAAACTCGCATATGGTAGTTGGACGCCACCTTGTGTATCAAGTTCTTCTGAGGATTTGGTCTGTTTGGCTCACATTAACTGTGGATGTGCCGCAGCCACAGTCACCACCCAGACCGCCACCAGCACCGCCACTACCACCCGCACCACCCTCACAACCCTCACCACCCTCACCACCACCTCCACTACCCTGACCACTAACAAAACCCCCACAACACTCATCACCACCACCACCACCACCACTGCCGCCGCTAACCTCACGACCATAACCACCCTCACCACACTCACCACCGCCAACCTCATGACCCTCACCACCCTCACCACTTTCACCACCTCACCACCCTCTCCACCTCCACCACCCTCACAACCCCTACAGCCCTCACCACCAGCACCACTTTCACCACCCTCACCACTTTTACCACCCTCACCGCCCTCACCACTTTCACCACTTTACCATTTTCACCACTCTCTCCACCCTCACCACCTCCACCACCCTCACTACCCCCACCACCCTCACCACCCTCACCACTTTCACCACTCTCACAACCCCCACTGCCCTCACCGCTCTCACCACTTTACCATTTTCACCACCCTCTCCACCTTCACCACCCCCACCGCCCTCACCACCCTCACAACCCCCAACGCCCTCACCACCCTCACCACTTTCACCACTTTCACCACCCTCACCACCTCCACCACCCTCACAACCCCCACCGCCCTCACCACCCTCACCACTTTCACCACCCTCTCCACCCTCACCACCTCCACCACCCTCACCACCTCCACCACCCTCACCACCTCCACCACCTCCACCACCTCCATCACCATCACCACCTCCACCACCCTCACCACCCTCACAACCCTCACCACCCTCATCACCCTCACCACCTCCTCCTCCCTCACCACCCTCTCCACCCTCATCACCCTCACCACCCTCATCACATTCACCACCCTCACAACCCCCACCAACCTCACCACCCTCAACACCCTCTCCACCTTTACCACCCTCATCACCCTGACCTCCAACGCCTTCACTACCCTCACCACCTTCACCAACACCTCCATCACCATCACCACCTTCACCAACACCTCCATCACCCTCAACACCTTAACACCTCCACCACCCTCACCACCCCCACTTCTCTCACCACCCTCACCACCCGCACTACCCTCACCACCACCGCCCTCACCAACCTCACCACCTCACCACCGTCACCCTCTCCAACCTCACCAGTCTCACCACCCTCATCACCCTAACCCCTCTCACCACCCTCACAACTCTCACCACTCTCACCACCCTCATCACCCTCACCACTCTCACCACCTTCACCACCGTCACCCTTCACCAACCTCACCACCCTCACCACCCTCACCACCCTCACCACCCTCACCACCCTCACCACCCTCATCACCCTCACCACTCTCACCACCCTCATCACCCTCACCACTCTCACCACCTTCACCACCGTCACCCTCACCAACCCTTAGCACCCTCTCCACCCTCACTACCCTCACCACCCTCAACACCCTCTCCACCCTCACCACCAGCACTACCCTCACAACCCTCACCATCGTCACCCTCACCACCCTCACCAACCTCACCACTCTCACCACCGCTACCTTCACCACACTCACCACAGCCAACGCCACCGCCACATCCACCACTAACACCATCACCATCCTCACCACCACCACCACC
>JAWQFJ010000913.1:45000-62500 GCA_034096865.1 Theodoxus fluviatilis
AGACAGACAGACAGACAGACAGACAGACAGACAGACAGACAGACAGACAGACACACTGACAGACAGACAGACACACACACAGACAGGCACACATACATACACAGACAGACAGACAGACAGACAGACAGACAGACAGACAGACAGACAGACAGACAGACAGACAGACAGACAGACAGACAGACAGACAGACAGACAGACAGACAGACAGACACACTGACAGACAGACAGACATACAGACAGACAAACAGACAGACACACAGACACACAGACAGAAAGACAGACACACAGACACACAGACAGACAGACACACAGACAGACAGACAGGCAGACACACAGACACACAGACTGACAGACACACACAGACAGACACACAGACAGACAGACAGACAGACACACACACAGACACACAGACACACAGACATACACACAGACAGACACACAGGCAGACACACAGACAGACAGACAGACAGACACACAGGCAGACATACAGACAGACAGAAAAGCAGACAGACAGACACACAGACAGACACACAGACAGACAGACAGACAGACAGACAGACAGACAGACAGACAGACAGACAGACAGACAGACAGACAGACAGACAGACACACAGACAGACACACAGACAGACACATCGACAGACACACAGACATACAGACAGACAGACAGACAGACACATAGTCAAAGAGAGAGATGACAGAGAGATAGAGACACGGACGGACGGACGGACGGGCAGACGGGGTGCGGGCGGGCGGGTGGGTGCACGGACGGACGTACGGACGGAAAGACAGACGGACACATACGTAGAAAGAGAGACAGACAGATAGACGGATGGACAGACGGAGACACACAGTCACACAGACATTTGCATGTAGTATACTGAGACAGAGACGGATTGAGAGTAAAGGGACACGAATGAATAGAGACGACGCTAAAGACAGAAACATGCAAAGACAGCGATGTAGAGAGAGATAGAGGGAGGGAGGGAGGAAGGAAGGGAGAGAGAGAGAGAGAGAGAGAGAGAGAGAGAGAGAGAGAGAGATGAATAGTATACAACTAGTTAATGACACGCTATTAGTGCAATGAATAAATTATATTTAAAAATATCGTGGAATTCTGTTGTTTTCACACAGCATCATTGATTTTATTTCGAAAAGTTTGCGCTTGACACCTTGGCAGTTTCCTTGTCCACATTTGCATAGTATACTTTTTTTTAAAAGTCTGACGTATTCAGTTGACAAATGACAAAAAGGGTCTCTTCTCTTAGAGGGCCTTTTCTATTTATGAATTACTTTAAATGGTGTTGTGGTGAGGTGCGTGGTTTCTTAAACAAATGTTGTAATACCAGTTAAATGTGAAATCTAAAAATTGCGAAACATCAACATGTCTAGTTTGGAAATCATTTAGTTTGTTGAGCGCAGGTTTTTCGCATGGTTTTAAAGATCACAGACCGATTATATTTTTGTTCGGTTTCCTGATCTATGATAGTAATGAAAATTGTAGAACCATCCAAAAGTGCATGGGATTTTCAAGATGGTATTGAATACTCGCTTTTGCAAGTAAACTGATTCTCAACCACCTGTCACGATAACCCAAACTCACTACCCCTAACGAAGTGTACAGGGAACCCATTTTTGATGCCAAGTCATGTGCACATCTTTCTTAATCTTACTCGTCAGTGCGTCATTCCAACGCTTTTATCATCATTGCATCTTCTAATAATGGGGAATAAAGAGGTATACATGAGGTTGCGAGTGAGTGATTTCTCGGTGCCTACGTTAGTGAGTGATTTCAAAAGTGTCTAACTTAGTGAGTGCTTTGCCAAGTGTCTAAGCTAACTTGTGAATTTTAGCGCTTGATTTATTTTTACAGACCATGAACTGTGGATCCAGCGTTTGCGAAGTGTCTAGTGCGTAAACAATGCCCAGTCAAAACACACCACTAGCTTATTCTCGAATCCTCTTTTGCAAACTGGGAAAATCCATACTCAGACAACATGGCAAATTAGATAGCATTTACAATAACCTCTCTTTTGCTATTAGGCATCAAAAACGTAATATTGTTCATTAAATTACAAACTGCTTCAACCTTCCTGACTGACAGTTTCATATAGTAAATATTTGCATGCTTGTCGCAAATTGTTTGTGTTACATGCTCACATTTTTCAATGCCTTATAGCTTAACCCGCTCCTTATGAAAGATACTCTTCGTTGACCAAACTTCTTGGCTCATGCCAGCTGACTGACTGCAAAATATCATCAGTTCCCTAAGCACATAATTCCATTGCACTCACCTGTTAGCATGATTAAATAACGAATATAAGAACCACAAAGCAGTTTCTTATTTGAACGCATAACTAATTGCACCAGCCAGACAATACTTCCACGGAGAGAATATGTAACATTTTTTCTAACCTTCTTTGAACATAATGACAGAACGAAGCACTGAACGACAAAGCATAACGTTTCCATAATTTTACATTAGATAAGCTTTACTATGAAATATATAGTACAAAGCCTCCACAGACAAGCGACTCCAACGCATGATGCAGTGAAGTGGGTAATCACCACAATAACAATGCAGATACCAGCTGTACTTTTGAAACACTGAATTATTATTGGCTGATTCTTTAACAATCTACTTATTCAAATAGTACAAACACAAATATGGGTCTAGGTTTCAAATGTATATTCCCTGGCAGTGGACGTTTTAAAAATATACAGTATGAAAGGATAAAGAGATATACACTTACCTATCACACGAATCCAACATGTGCTTTTCGCCTGGGATTGCTTCCATACTGCTCTGCATACCTTTGTAAATCACGATTTTGAATCGGACAAATTGATTTTTTTCGTTGACAGTCAATATCAGCATTCATTGTGTTCCGCAAATGGCTAGGTGAACTTTCAAACGGCACGGCTTATATGACTCTGCTGCCATGAATAAACATTGGTACATATTCCTTTACAGTTATGCCTCGTAAAACGCCGTAAAATATATGTCTAACCGTATTTCAAGATCTTATTATGAGGCTAAAAGGCATTTCTGGGCCTTGTTTGAGCTGAAGATTAGCTTAATTGTACGGCATATACTTTCAAAAGTGAAATGCAAAATATTTTTCCTATATAGATTGCTATAACTGCTTGATCTCCTATTGTGCGCGTCATTGGTAAATACTTTACAAGTTGGATAGAAGGTGAATATGTAAAACATGTGCTGAAATTTGTTGTTCCATATACTTTATGTTTGGACATCGCACATTTTTGTTATTTAGCCTTTTGCATGTGTAAATTTATTTCATATAATTACATTCAATACGCATTCCACAGGAAGATATTAATGTTGCCTGGGGGATAGGAGGGGGGGTGGGGTTTGAATTTAATATAGGCAGCATGCATCTGACTGATGCACTCTGCGATTGTCCTTTCAAACATTGTGGTTATCCAGACGGAATTCCGCCGGTCGCCGATGGAATTTCACACGACACTATCCACAGATGTTGTCACAGGCAAGCGAATACGCCCCTCTCGCCAGACAGTCGATCCACCACCAGCAGCGCATCCATCCACGACAGCCCCGTCGCTGGTCAACCGTCACCGAGCTGCCGCCAGACACAACTATACCGGCGACATCTCGGGCGACACGAACGGCACAGCACCCGGAGCAGGTCATCAACGAAGCAGATTCATCACGAGCAAGATGCGCGGGTGCGAAGAAAATCACTGACTGTTCTACCATGAGAACATCGCGATCAGCGTCCTGATTCGTGCGCGTATAGGTCGTATGAGTGGGCGCCAGTCTTGATCTTGTTCATGTATATAACACTTTTTTTCTCTCGAACTAATTTGTAATGGGAGAGGGCTATACAGTTTTTTTCGTTCGTACTTTCGTTCGTTTGTTAGTTGTCAAACTCGCACATAACTTCACATGCATTGCGTGGGTTGTGTACTCTCCTTCACGGCGTCCTGTAAATACGGGGTTCCCCTAGCTTCCACCGAAAAAAGACAACCTCTCAATCCGTTATTCTTTTCGAAACAAGTTTGATTCGTGCACCTGTCAATTTGCAGCGATACGATCAGTTCACAACAATATCACGATGACACTTTACTCTTGGGACGCGATCCACTGAGGACACAATCGATATTATAGCACGCTTACTTGTCTTCACACTCTCATACGTTTCAGTGCTCTCATGCGAAGATGCTTCACTCTCGGGTACAATCCCGTAGATGACTCATTCCTCTAAAGGAGGACTTGCGCTGTAATCCATGCGCTCTCACCTACCTTCTGTTTCTCTCTCTCTCTCTCTCTCTCTCTCTCTCTCTCTCTCACTCACACATAACACACACACGCGTGCGCGCGCGCGCGTATACACACACACACACACACACACACACACACACACATACACCACTCTCTCGCTTATATAATTTTGCAGTAACGAAAGAATTTTCTCGAGACATCGAGAATGGCCTGGGCTAGCTAGAAACAACGAGAAGCAACGTGACACTTAAAAGCATCGTCGCCCCAACTACATCACGTACAGTTCTAAGCAACGGCCCTGTGGAGCGGTTAAGCGTCATAGCTGGAAACTTCAACAATGCTCTCGCATTTTTCAGTTCTTTACAACATACGAGATTATTCAGGTAGTGAATATAATTTATTTCAACTTCGCTAAAGCAAGCCCAAGTTGTACTGTTAGCAGATAAATGATAAATAATCAAATCTATTGATAAAGTGTTCTTTAATCAGAAACCTTGTATTTGTGAAATATTGCTTGTAAAACCGCACGTTCTCAACCGGCCGTAAAAAGAAAGTTGAAAACGTTTAAGCTATCTTGTATGCAAGTGTGAGTACTTGATATCATTAGAGGATTTACTTCTCATCGGCCAGCATGGCGATGTATGTCATCTTAGCAATCTGACTGGAATTCTACCACTTTCTTTTAATAATATGCAAATATATAGATATCAAATTCACGCACTCCATAACCATATGAAGACGAACCTAACTGGCGCAATGCGGATGACGAATCAGTAGAGGGAGACGCTGACATCGAGTCTATTATTTTCAACACTACTTTGTGGTAAGGGAGATGAAATCTTCAATTTGCATTGATGGCGACCGTCATAACACGGTGCGAATTGAGAATCAATGCGTCTGCGTAGCAGTAAATCGTTATTCTTTTTAACAGTCGTCCTCAAAGACACACAGGTGACCGTTTCGACTATTTCCTGCGTTTGACTGGAAATCGTGCTCACACGGATTAGCGTCTTCGTCTGTTAGATACGTTCATGATTTACTTTTGTGGTCGACTCTTTGACCGATTTTGACTGCGTGCTTTTGCTCTGATTGCTTTAATCGGATTACAGGAACTGCTGGATGCGGTCGAGGCCATGCTTCTCTAATGTCAATATGCATACAAGTATGCTTTTACTAAATTTCTTTTCGTTATCTCTTGTGTAGTCTCCATTGTGATGTGGACATACATAACACAGAGTCAAGCCATTCCAATCTTAACCTCTTTCGACAAGATGACACGACATAGTTTCTGGTCTATTACAACAGATGCAACGACACTAGAAGTCTTTCACGAAAAATAATTCTTAAGATAACGTTAGGGGTACATAATTATTGAGATGAAAATCCTTTCTCTGCTTGTACAAGCGAACGTTCTGCAAACGTACGAAAAATATGTATCAAAGTAATATTAGGCAGAGACAGTTGTCCATCTGAATACATTCGTCTCACGTCACTGGTCTTACGTCAGTCACATCAGAAATAAAATTGAATGTTTAAGCAAATGTAAAGGTTCTCTTTGAGGCACAAACTTATTTGCGCTCTAGCATTGAGTAAACTTAATGCAATGTCCTTTTATATTAAAGAGACGTGAAAGGTTTTTAATTTAAAACGTCTTTTTAACCGTAAAAGTAAATACCGGGATAAATATCAGTATTTTTACTTTCAACCATTTCCTGCCTTCGTGATACCATTTCACGAATGTTCCTTTTATTCACAGACGATGGCGGATGCCTTAGCTCGATCAAACATTTGTAAATTAATTTTGTAACAGAATCCCGTAAGAAGACAATTTATCAGTACTACAGATAAAACATAATGTTTTCATAATTCTACATTAGAATTTATATTAAACACAATTGTATAAATGCAGGATGCATGCGTGCTTGTGCGTGAGTATGTGTCTGTGCGAATACACGTGTGCAAGAGTTCGTGCTTGCGTGCTCGCGTTGTGTAATATTTCAAGTTTAACAATTTTTCTTACTTGCTACCACTAGTGTGATATTTGCAGACTTGCAGCCGATTCTGTTGCAGGCCTGCAGGCGATACAGGCCACTGTACTGCTGTGACACAGTGAGGTAGAGGTTGATGGCTGTTCCCTCTGTAGTCACTGTTGTACCATGGACAGGCAGGAGTACCATGTCTCGGCTTCTGTTGCTTGTGGCTCCAGGTATCATCAGGGAGGTCACGTCAGTGGAGTTGAAGAACCAGGTGTGGTTGACCAGGTCAGGAAGGGCATACAGGGATCGGAACAGACGCACTGGTTCTCCATCACCCACAGCCACAATGGGGGAGGAAAGAGGAAGAAGCACTGGTTCATCTTTAAAAAGAGTAAAGACAATGTATGCAATTAATACATGACATAAATGAAAGCAGCGTAGCAGGATAAAAATAAACAAAGAGCGAGAGCGAGCGAGAGAGAGAGAGAGAGAGAGAGAGCGAGCGAGCGAGAGAGAGAGAGAGAGAGAGAGAGAGAGAGAGAGAGAGAGAGAGAGAGAGAGAGATTGATTGATTGATTGATTTTTTATTTTCGGCCGACGACCCACCATTGCAGGAGTATAAACATATGTACAAATTTAAAACATTTCCAAGAAACAAGAATTACAATAGGATATCACTATGTGATGAAAGGAAGCAAAATATCAATATTTGCCTGTACATAAAACTCTTTAAAAGGAGTGAAATATCTGTAGACAAGTGCAAAGCGTTTCACATATTTAGTTTTGTACCCGATCATTTAAATGTCCGGTGACATTTCTTGCAGTTTCTGCGAACGTCGCTCAAATGCATAAAAAATGAACATGGAAATATCTCGAGTCATCTTCGGCTCCTTTCCACCCATAAAATGTCTTAAATTTGGACCATGTACATATATGAAATGTCTTGCTAAATATTTTTGTCTAATGTCGTCATACACATGGCAAAAACATAAAAAGTGAGCTTCGTTCTCAGTTTCGTCACAAAATGGACAATTCATATCGGAGTTATTCTCCTTTCTTGACCTTGAATTTATGTTCAGGTCATTACATCCCAAACGGAAGCGAATATATGCATCGCGGAATTTCTTTATGCTTATATAAGACAAGTATTGCTCACATTCAAAAGATGATTTAAAAAGTCTATAAAAACCGAATCTGTTACTTGTGTTCAGCTTTGCGTTCCATTCTTGCAGGTAGCAGTCCTGCAGTCTTTGTTTTAAATTCTTCAGAAAACTCTTCTCATTCAGTGTGCCACAGCTGTTCCAAATATACGTGAAACCTAGATTTGATAGACACATTTCTACTGATTTCACCCAGTTCATATCTTTAGGCATTTTAGAATTCAACAACATCATGTAGGCTTGCTTGGGAATTCTGTTGTCTGACATTTTGCATAGTTTAAGCCAGTATTTTACAGCCTGAAGTGTGGTGGTAATGAACAAGGGATATCTACCCAATTCCCCATAGCACATACTGTTGGACGATTTCAGATCAACCCCAAGAAAGCGCTTACACGCAAACATATGCGCTTTTTCTGCGTTATGTCTTCTGGCCAATCCCCACAGCTGTGAACCATACGATAATGCTGGTAGCACCTGGGCATCAAACAATCGGAAAAATACAGTGACACTCTGGGAATGTAAGTTCCTAATAGTTCTTAGCAACTGCACAATCTTCTGCTTCGCTCTTACCACTTGACTTTCGAGAGCAGTGAACAGGGACAGCTTTGTGGTAAAAACAAACCCTAGATATTTGTACCTGTTAACTACTTCTAGATCCTTACCCTCTATGTTCCATTTTTCTCCTCTACCTAAAAAGCCTCCTTTCCTAAAAACCATCACTTTCGTTTTTTCGCTATTGACAGTCAGGCCGAGGCGACTCGATGCAGTACTCAGATTGTCCAGTTGGCGTTGAAGACCCACAGGAGTAGTGGACAGAAGCACAATGTCATCGGCAAATATGAGGGAAAACAGTTCTTTCGTTCCCGGTAGCAACTGCACCCCATGTCGTCCATTGTCCCGTATGTAATCTGCCACGTATGTTATATATAGACAGAAAATTATCGGCGACTCAACTGACCCCTGCCTCACCCCGACTGGACAATTAAAGGGAACTGACACGGTGTTTCCCCACCGAACACTTGCCTCAACATGCGAGTAAACAGCTTTCAACATTTTTACAAACTTAGTAGAGAGACCAAGCTTCTTCAAAACACTCCACAGGCATGTACGGTTAACAGAATCAAAGGCCTTCTCAAAGTCAACGAAGGCAGCATAGAGTTTCCCACGCCCTTGCCCATATACGTTTTTTACAGCTATAGAGTACAGCGTGAATATGTGGTCGATCGTGGAATGGTTTGTACGAAAACCGGCTTGCTCGAAACTGAATTTGTTTTCTTCTTCAGCCCAAAATCGCAAGCGGTTGGTCAGGATGGACATGAAAAGCTTACTAACGTTACTCAGTAAAGAAATGCCCCTATAATGTTTCGGATTCAGGCTGTCTCCCGACTTGAAAATGGGAATGATCAGAGCGTGACACCAACTCCGTGGAAAACATTGCCTTTCGTACATTGCTGAGAATAGCTTGGTAAGGAATGGGATAATGTAACTGCTAGAGAGTTTCAAATAGTCTCCAGGGATTTCATCTAATCCTGGAGCTTTGCCAGTGCTCATCTTTGCCAGTGCAATTTTGACCTCATCTTCAGTGATGGGAGCGTCCAGTTCATCATGCGAAATGTGTGTACTCTCCTCAGACATTTCACTAGTACAGAGGTTGCGGTTTAATAAATCCTGGAAGTGACTACGCCACAGCTGAATATCAATTAGCGGCTGCTTTCGTCTCTGACTGGTCGCTCTCCTAACCAAAGACCAGAACTGAGAGGTGTTATTGACACTTTTAATGAGAGTTTCGCACGATGTTCTATAGTGCTCCCGTTTCTTATGTCTACTCAGTTTTTTATATTCATTTCTGTACTGAACATATAGGTCCCTGGATGCTTTAAAATCATATTTTCTAAACTGCCGGAGAGCGTCTTTTACTTTCCACCTGGCATGTCGGCACTCCAAGTCAAACCACTCGGAGTAGTTATTGCTTGCTGGTATCTTCAAGGGAACCATACGGTACATGCACCTAGCGTTGGACAACAAGGTTTGAACAAACAAGTCTAGCGCAAAATCCATGTTTGTCTCTATCATTCTCGATGCTTCGCTTATAGTGTCCTTGAAGGCAGTTGACTCAATGTTGGTTTTGACCTCTTGAACTTTTTCGGAGTCCCATATGAACTTTGATACATATTTCTTAGGAGACCGCTCTCTTAGGCAGGAAGGTGTGTATCTACACCAATCCCTATTTCCAGGGGCATGTGGCTTGAGTTTATTTCGTTCCCCACCCTAAAACTGATCGGAGGAGGAGAGCTAAAACTGTTTGTGCCAAGCAGACAGTAATCAATGACGCTGTCACCATGTAAGGAAAGGTACGTGAAGCGTCCCGTTCTGTCGTCAGTGGTACTTCCATTAATGATGCACAAATGGTAGATCTTGCAAACATTAATCAGAACTTCTCCAAAATGATTTCTGCAAGAATCCTGAGATTTGCGTTGGGTGATGACCTCATGACATGTACACGCATTCGAAGTCATGGATTCAAACATTTCTTCCTCCTCCTCAAGATCACAATGCAGATTCCAGGTCCCAGTTCTTGCATTTAAGTCCCCACATATTAAAATTGACGCATCTGGATAAGTTGACTGCAGCCTGAACAATTCGTCCTCCAATAGAGTAATGTTGCACTTCACATCTCTGTTCTTATAGTATGGAGAGTCTAATGGAGGGACGTACACACATACAACAATGAGGTCTGCAGTCAAGCGCGGCAATTTCACTCTGAGGATCAGCATATTATCCTTAGTACAGTTAATACGGGTAAATTCATAGGGTAAAGGTTTCCTTATCAGAATGAGAACACCCCCAGATCTACGTCCCCTATGTGAAAGTTTCAAGGCTGGGGAGTGGTAGACCAAATAATCACTAAAATATATACTGAAATCAAAATCGTCAGACGTGAATGTCTCTAGAAGACAGCAAACATCAAACTTAGCCAAATATTCTCTAAATCCCGGTTCACACACCCTGGTGGTTAGCCCTTCAATGTTCCAACATACTAGTTTCAAGTGAATGCTAACCCTGGGATTAAGTTCGATACAAGGTCTATTGCTATTGGGCTTACGAACATCTGTAAAAAATGGAGTCTTGATAGGTCGTCGGCATGGTTGTCAGGAAGTCTCTGGGCTTCCTCCTAAAGCATGTGGGCTCACTCGTGTTTCCCCTGGATTCCGCAGCCTGCCATGCCACACCCCCGTCTGGGGCCGAACACAGTCGTTGGCCGCCGGACCGGGATCCGTATTCTTGTTTCTGGAATCAGCGGAAAATGCCCCCTCAGCGGGTCCCATTGCTGCCGCACGGTTACCCCTCTCTTCGCTGAGGCAGCGCCTCCGCGGAGCGGTGCCCCTCCTTTATTCATTGGAGCCTGCGTGGTTTCTGGTCCTGCTGAGCCACTATGGTATTGTGCTCTGAGTCCTGTTGCCACTGATTCTGGATCTCTTATCGTGCTGGGAGGCATGCACCTGTTCGTCAGTTGGGTTGCAGTTCCCTCTGTCCGTTCGCGCAGAGCACACTGGCGGCGACAGGGCACAATCATCTGGCAAGCTGTTGTCAAACACTGGAGGTGGGTCGGGCGATCTGGATCTCAGGGAATGGAGAGACGCCGCAGTGTTGGGAGTCGTCGATGGAGCCTCTGTCTGCCGCAGACACCCAGTATCGCCAGTCGGAGTTGGATCGTGTTCGACGTCGGCTACTGTGTCGAATGCACCTCCATGCTCATTGGAGGTAAAGTCATCAGTTAAGGGCACCTCCACAAGAGTTCTACGTCTCCTACCAGCCCGCCTCCGGCTGGCACGTAAGTCTTTATTCTGCCCCGTACGGTCAGTCCTCCCTTTCCAATGGGTAATGTAGTGTCCGCTGCCCAAAGAATTGTCACTATCTCGGGTATCGGGATTTTCTGAGAGGTGTCTTGATTCGCGCATCTTGGCATCGGCGATTGATCTTTGGGCCTCCCAGTGCATAAAGTTCATTTGGTTTTTTAACATCAAATTTTCATACTGCAAGACGCCTATCTTTCTTTCCAGATTGTTGCAGTGGGCCTTCCATTGTCTTTCGTTGTCATGTATCGTTGACCACATTCTTTGCACAAAATCTAAGGTTTGAGTCGAAATAAAATGCGCGTACCTTAGATGGTCGTACAGGCTATCCAGCTTGTCATGCACTGTTGATTCGGTGGTCCAGCCAGGAGGTGCGCTCACGGGTTGGAAGTGGAAATTGTCTCCAGAATTAGGACCATGATTTCTGGAAACATCACCTGCCAGTAACATCCGCGCTGACAAGTCGTGGAGGTTCTTGTCAGGGAGTTGCGGCTTTACAACGCACGCTGAGAGCACTAGCACGTACAGGGCTATAAAACACATTACTGCCTTAGCCCTGCCAAGTGACAAGTGAACACCCATCCGTGGTTCACCTGGTTGCTCCCATTTTCGTCCATTTCCTGCTTTGCACGGACCTGTCGGGCCTTCACGGACTCGACTGTAGTGAGTACCTATTCGCGCTCGGTATACTTCCAAGTCAACGCCCATTTTCACTGTGAGTAGCTCTCACTGGGCAAAATTTATTTCACAAGGTTTTTCTATTTGTAATTAAACAAAATAAACTAAATCTTCCAATTAGATACAAGTTAATTCATTAGTATTTTAGTCGGATTTCGTAGAAGCGCTATATATTCGTTTCACAGACTTCACGAACGACCTACAGTCCTTGAAAATCAGTCCAACGAAGTCAAAGTAACATAGAGCTACACAATATGCAGTCCCGGAGGGTTATTCGCGAACACAGCACATATTAGAAGTTTGTATAAAGCGAGCTGTGTGCTGTTGCAATGAACCTGCTCCTCTAATGGCGAGAGATAAGCAGTGAGTGGGTGCATCGAGTTGCATCAGTAGGAGTGTCAAGGAGAAGATCATCCCAACCAAGTCAATCTTAGATACAGTCAGCTGTATGCGCACATCAATTCGAGAGTCATCCTGTTCTCGCTCTAGTATCATTGGCGGCTTCTATTCATCGTTACCGTCCGTACGTGCTACTCGGGTTCTTCGTTCTGGAACCTGAGTACGCGCTAGCGTAAAGCACGCCAATTCGTTGTCCAAATAAGTAGACATCAATCCCCACTGTGGCGCTTGCAGTGAGCAGCTAGTAGCAAATAACAATGGTAAAAAGGATCACCTCATGTTTCACTGTCTGTTCTCATACAGTTTCAGTACAAGTCAGGGGTAATCACACATTATCACAGAATTAGTACAGACACTTCAGATCATCGAATGGGTCGTTGTTTTGGTTCAAACCACACAATCACACCCGCAGTTCTCACTCGACCAAATGCAATAAGGTCAGCCATTACTAGTAAACAGACAAATGTATGTGGTCATAGATTTGGCACAGCTTGTGTTACAGCCGAGCAAGGAGAGGACTGTGTGCGGTGTCTATGCACATGAACTCTATTCAGCCGCCATTATTCTCACGGTCTAAATCGCACTGATAAACTGCATCAAACGTTGGATCAGTGGAAGTGGGATTCATCAATTCTCTAGTTATATATAACTGCAAACGATTGTTTCACAGCACTTGTACTCAACAGCGTAGGCCTACATAGCAGCCCGTCGCGAAGATGCTATCCAGAACACAACTCATTCTCTGGCAGCATCAAAGTTTAAAGCCCTGACAATAAGGACAGGTCGCGCTGTTAGTTTTGGTGTTTTCGTGTCTGGCACACGCCGGCACACACACACACACACACACACACACACACACACACACACACAAACACACACACACACAGGGGAGAGAGCGAGAGCGAGCGAGCGAGAGATAGAGAGACACAGATAGAGAGAGAGAGAGAGAGAGAGAGAGAGAGAGAGAGAGAGAGAGAGAGAGAGAGAAAACACCTTGAACTTAAACCTCTTGATTAAGGCCGACCGCCAGTTACATGTGACAAACAGATAGAACATATCAAACAATGTTATGCATGACGTATCTGACAAGGAACGATGGCATACAGTTATGCTCTTAACCCAGACAAGGTCTCCTCTTTCTCCCTGAGAATTAGTGCGTAGTGGATGAACATACCTACGTCTCATGTTTTTGCGAGATATGTTCCCTCAATCAAATGTGTAAAACTTTTCTGTGCATTACATAGTATATGCCGACTCATATACGTATCCCTAAGCTCTTTGTAGAGAGGGCAACACAACAGGAAATGCTCTTCATTTTCTGTGCTTCTACAACATATGCACATGATATCCAGGTGTTGTCGATTCGTGAACTTTTTGTTCGCCTGCAGATTATTGATTTCAAAACGGAATCGCACAAAAGCGTCTCGAATTTCTTTAAAGTAAGTTGAAATAAATAATCTTCTGCTCCAAAATAATATTTAAATGATGAATACCATTGGTATCTGACACTGGTATTAAGTTTTTGGTGCTATTTTTGATAGAAGCAGTTTCTTATCTTCTGCTTAAATTGCTTTTTAAAAAGCCTTTTCATTTCTAACCCGCTGGTTTGGCCAGGCATACGAGAAACCGGTCTCGCATAAACAGTGCTGGATACGTGCCACCCAAATGAGATTTTGAGCAATTTAAGAGTTTTTCCGCATACGGTATGCCTGCTTTTTGAGTCGAGTGGACGGCATAGCAGGTAGCTTGAGCCAATATTTGACGGCTCTGGTGGTAAATGAAACCGAGTGAGAGAGAGAGAGAGAGAGAGAGAGAGAGAGGGAGAGAGAGAGAGAGATAGAGATAGAGAGAGAGAGAGAGAGAGAGAGATACAGCCAGACAGCCAGCCAGCCAGCCAGGCAGCCAGCCAGCCAGACGGACGGACGGACAGACAGACATACAGACAGACAGACAGACAGACACACAGACACACAGAGACACATAATCAAAATGACTTTATTTATTAAAGAATAGTGCAAGTCTGCACACATGAATAGGTACATGAAAAAGAGTACAATACGAGACAGGACAGTGCCTAGTAGCAACAGCCCATAAGGTCATTTCACACTCTAGCCATTCTGGTCTCTCCCTTATATCAATTAGCATTAGAAACAACACAAGAATAGGTATTTGCAACAATCCATGTTTACCGTCTCTTTACTTTTCAGCAAGTTACTTTCAATCATATGTTAATAATGTATCCCTTCATTATTTCTCGACATTTCTCTTCGCCCATGAATTTGAGAACATTTCTTTTAACTTCACAAACACTTACATGAAGTCCAACCGCAAGAGTGGCAATGATATACTAAAGATGTACACATCAGAGGATCTCCACCCACATTGATACAATGCATGACTGCAGACATGAGCATAAAAGCAGCACAAAAAGCAGGTTAGTGATGTTGATACAGAGCAAAAGTGCAGGCGTGAATATGTGCATACTTGTATCACATTTCAAAGTACAAAGTTGTGGTGAGGCAATCCAAGGTGAGTAATTCTATTACCTTCCCTTAGCTGTGAAACAATGACAGGACTGCCAGTAGTCACTGAGTTCAAGTATCTGTCAGCCTTTTAGATGATACACAACCTTTTCAATTCATCCCTCCCCCGGCAAGACCTTCCTGCATCTTTGTTTCCAGATCGCGCTAGAGCCTATCATGGCACTGACAGACAAGTATCTGGCGATGCTCTTTGCCCTGGATTTGGCTATCCCTACCATCTGCAGTCCACTGATCACACGATTGTGAACCCTTCCAAGGGCTCTCACAACAAGAACACAGATCTTACAATTAAATCCGTTGTTCTGAATTTCTGCACAAAGTGGGAGATACTTGTCAAACTTTGCGTTGTACTCTAAGTACTGGCAGCACCCCGCAAAAGTGTGGGAAAGCTGCCTCATGTCATTACATTAATTAGTTTTAATCGGCTAAAATTAATCTCTAAAACGTCAAGAACAAGATTACAACACATTGAAACAGAAAAATAAACATACCTTCTGTATGTTAGCGTTATTGTTATTTTCATATCCCTTTGATTTGAGCAATTCTGAGTCATTTGAAAGTTGTCACTATTTTAAGCTGTGTTTTGCAAGATCACCGACTATTTTGCTTTTGTCAACTTGGCCGAAATCACCGAAATCACCACTCGATTTCGGAGGAGAAGTAAACTCACACTACTTAATCTTTGTCAACAGAATTGATCTATATTAGCGGAATATAGTTTGTAGTTTACAGTGGTATATGCATTTTTTCCATACGTTATTTAGTTGTGCTAAAAAAGGTTTTTATTGAAGTGGTCCTCTTTAAACCCTTGTAACTTTTGAACCACAGAACCAATTGATCATGGTAAAGATACGACAGAAAGCTCATTCTTCTGCAATTCCAACCGTCACACATGTCATCTTTGTATTCATGCGCGCGAAGCGCAGCCAATGAGGAGAGAGCTTTCTAAGACTCTTCGACAGACTCGTTTTGACCGGCTGTCATGGCTAATGCCGTACTTTCCGTCGCTAGTGGTGAAGATAAATCTACGTCGTTTGTGACGAAAATCAGAGCCGTCTCGGGTAAGTAATCATATTTACACTTTGAAAAGATCCTCAAGTAATCACTTTTGGCAGAATTTCTTTTACTAAATTCATTTGTAATTGTGAAAATATATCGCTTGTTTCAGACCTATGTGTTGACCTAATTAGTGCACGATTTCGTTTTGTATGTTTTGTGCACTCGAGCACTGATTAATTTTTGTTCTTTAGGAAACAGGTGGTGCTGGTGTGCTAAGAACAAGTTTTAGTCATTTCTAAATCATTCTATGCCTGATATTAACGTGTTTTTTCATGGATTGCGACGGACGTACATGGATAAATATGGAGGTGCTTGGCCGCACCTCGCTTGCAATGACAGCGTTGTTGATCAACATTTTAGTAAACAACATTTGGCATTGGTTTCGAAAGAGATATCATATTGCCTTTCTCTTTTTCCATCCTCCCTGCTTTGTCCAAATTACCGAAAAATGCAAATTAAGTATTGGAGATGCATTTGAAGTGACAGAACTCTTCCCCCATCCCACCCCCAAAAGAGAAGGAAGCTAATAAAAGCACCAATGCGTGATAGTTATGCAGGAGATGTATGGCACACTTGAGCCTGTACAGTATTAGCAGTTTGTAAATACATTTGTTGCAGATGATGATCACTTTCAACATTTGAAAAGAGCCTTTGTAACAAGTGGAAGGGGAAGGCCTCTCAAAATGTATCCTACAAGGCCCTGAGGGTCACGGGCAGGTTTCCACAACTTGTCCACAACCTCAAGGTGTACCTTGGGGGTGGTGCTGACATAAAAGAGGAACCTCTGCCGTCAACTTCAACTTCTTCCACCTCCACTTCAAGCCTCAAGCGGAAATGCCAGGAGTATGAGAGTGAGGTGGACTCTGAAGAGGAGGAGGAGGAGCAATACCCTCAGTTGGACAAATCTGTGCCATACAAGTTTGAAAAACTGGGAGACATTGTTGCTGTCCATTTCAACCAGGATTTGTATCTTGGTGAAGTAGTTAATATCTTCTCAGAGCTGGAAGCAGAAATCAACTTTCGTGAGAAGTGCAACATCACTTCCTTCACCTTTGCTGGCCTACAGCAGAGGAAAGATGCATAGTGCACAGAGACTTTCTTTGCTGGTAACCTTTGCCTTGTGCCAGTGTCATCCTCAGGAAGGACAGTGACTGTTGTAGAGGAGGTTGATCTTTTGGCAAAACATGATCTGTACTAATCCCTTTTCTGCTAGGAAATCCAAAACATTGAAACTGTACACACACTAGTCACAGTCTTAGTTGTTTGCCTGAAAAAAACTTTCTGTAAATATATCCACGATAAGTTCCAGTGAGGAAAAAGTAATAATAATCATGTGAAAATTAAAACATGCTTTTCTGGAGGCATGTATCCTATGTATGAATAATGATCTGGCCTTAAAAAGGTTTCATGTGATTATGTATGTACTGTATTATCATAATTGTGGCAGGATTTTGTGTAGCTACGTAAAGAACCTCTGAACTGTTCTGTAGGGCATTGTGCTTTATTTCCTCAACTTTTGCAGCTTATTGTAACTTATCCATCTCAAGTCCCCTTAAAATACCCA
>JAWQFJ010000913.1:65000-88557 GCA_034096865.1 Theodoxus fluviatilis
TCTTTGTATTGTTGTTATTGTTGTTGTTTTATTGTTTTTGTTGTTGTTGTTGGTTTTTAACACACTGGAAACAGCATTTCACACGTGCAAATCTCACACGCCAAATGAAAATTGCCGAAAACAACAACACAAGGCTGTCTACGTGACCATTGAAAAGATGTCATTTTTTGGCAAGTGAAAGCTTGCAAGATATGCTAAGAGAGTCAATAGTACAAAATGTTGCTTAGCTTTGGCCAGGATTCGAGCATAGGGATAACTAATGTTGACATTTTAATTAAACGTGGTTATGACATTAATAGAAACTTCATACTACACTATTTGCACACACCTTCTATGGTTGTGTTGACGCTTGCAGTTCTCTGTATGACCTGTCCACTGCTGTTCAGCACCCCGTTGTCCACAGAGCAGGTGTAGGCGCCTGAGTCCTGGTAGGAGGTCAAGGTCAGATTGTACTGACCCCCCTGCTTACTTCCGGTCACACTTCTCACTACCTGTCCCCCCCAGGACTGGAGCCAGGGCTGAAAGGTGTAGTTGTCTGGGTGACCTTCAGCCTGGCACGTGATGACCATGCCTTGACCAGTGGTGTTTCTGACGCTGGTGGTAACGCTTGCAGCAACTGCAAAGGGTATCAATTGTTAGTTGCATAGAATAGTTTTGTTAGGGTTTGAGGTCATCACATGCCACATCATTTTTTGTGCTCTGGGCATACACATATATATCTACCAAATATTATGCGAAAAGGATACTCGTAGTATAATTGCGCTGATCAAATTATTTCAACCACACCGAAAATCTTATAGAAATACTGCGGTTTGACATTTATGGTTTTTTATGTTGAGGTCACCCAGTGTCATGTACTGACCAAGTCAATTCTGGGTGCTTGATTAATCTCCTGCAAAAAACACGCCAATAATCTTGATGATGCTTAGGTCATTTTCATTTACGTGTTATGAGCAAATATTTCATAGGAATGGTACGATCCACCACCGTGGAATGCCCAATTTGTTCTTTCAAGCTTCTTGGAAAAAACGTCAAAGAAAAAGAAAATGGCAACAAAACAATAATATAAATGAGTACTTTTGTTGTCTCCAAAGACAATGACAAACACACATGTGCACACACACACACACACACACCACACACACACACCACGCACGCACACACACACACACACACACACACACACGAACATACACACACAGCCGCACGCGCGTGCACACACTTGCGCACACACACAGCCGCACGCAAAAAAACACACACACACACAAACACGCACTGTGATGGTCCCCCATCTGTGAATCCAGCCAAGCGAATCAAGAGAGTTGCACTTGTAGAAGGGAATGAATGGAGATGGCAGCGATTGTTATCTGGGCTCCCCAGCCAGGGTGCCGCCACGGTTTGGTAATGAGCATTCCTATGGGACGGTTTCCCAAACATCTCCATGTAGCCCAGCATGGCGTGTCGAACATTAAGGGAGCGTCCTGACTGTGGCGCATTAGTTACCAGGGAATAGTTAATTAAGGGGGGGGAGTCACCGACAATTCTGGATTGAAGTCTGAGACCACAGCTGTCTCTCGATCCGGGGGTGGAGTCAACAGGCCACCACGACGTGTCCTAACATGACTGGTTCTTCCCCTCAGCATTACAGTTCTTCAAAAGCAACGAGGACCGTTCGTCCCCTCACTTCGGACTGAACACTCAAGCGGAGCACAAGGCTCGCCCTGAAGTCCCTGCTGAGACGGAGTACTGCACTTCAACTCATCTCAGAGGTGCCTGACCATACACGCTACTGCCGTCACCCCTTTTGCTGTGACCAGAGGCCGAGTTCTGCCCCTGTAACTCCTATCAGAGACGCCTGACCACCAGTGCTGCTGGAGCTATCCCGTCAGCTGTAACTGTCGTGAACCTCTACATTCCTCTGCAAATTCTGGACTTGAAAGTCAGTGGACTGGTGTTATAGAAACGTTGTTTCATTGACGAACATTCGGTGAGCGATTTCAATAGACACATAAGATAGGTCATCCAAGTGGAACTGATTATAAACGTTAACATTCATTAATTAAGGCTAGCCTATTACAAAAATTATTCTCGTGCATGCTTGATTTTTGCATAAAGTTATGATAGTTTGCTCTTATTTGATTAAATCCTTATTAATTGATTTCTCATGACCTCTTCTTCTGGTTATGAGAGAAAGAGACAGCGCGAACGAAGGCAGTGACTCTTATGTGTGCAAGTCAGGCCTCATCCAACCATTGATTAATCAACATACCCCTAGACTCAGAGGACGACTTGTCACAACACACACACACACACACACACACACACACACATACACACACACGAGCATACACACACACCCGCACGCGCATGCACACATACTTGCGCACACACACAGCCGCACGCACACACACACACACACACACACACACACACACACATGCATGCGCGCGCTCGCATTCTGTCTGTCTGTCCGACCGTCCATTCGTCCGACACTCCCCCCCCCCTCTCTCTCTCTCTCTCTCTCTCTCTCTCTCATACATGTATATTTACATATGTACCTTACATATATATTTACAAATATTAAAAGCACTCTGGAGCCCACGATGCATGGAACCAGCAGTATTCAAGAGAACGTTTCATATACCGGTGCTAACTTTATTGTATGGTTCTGGGATTCTGACATATTCCAAAATAGAAAGTGTCCATACACTTGCACGTAATATATTTCTTGGGTTGGACTCTAGTTCACCTAACGACATAATATGGTTATCTGTGAAATTTTTTGCTCTATACATATAGCTGGGTTTGCACTGTGGAGAAAGTAATAGCTTAATTGGAGCGTAATGAGTACTGAATGACTACAAAACATGCCAACTGAAACTTGGTAACTCTCCGATCTCCGTGGGTAAAAACGTGACTATGGCTATTAAACACTGATTGTTTGAACTCGGATGTGCTTTCGTTTGGTTCAATGGATCTGTGGGGAATAACATAGACTGTTTGCATAAATCTAAGCAGTGTATCTCTAAAATGCAGTGGGAGACGTTATGACACTTCAATCACGATTACATGAACGAGTAAATTATCTCCGCAAATCTCTTCTCGAAACGTACCTTCCAAACCTCATATATCGCTGTCCATGCGTGCCCGAGAGTCTTTCCACTTCAGAGAGGGGTGATCAAAACGTGATACTGTGATGGAAGCCAGTAACACCACAGAAAGAATGAAAGATGCTTTAGCTGACACGACTCAGCTTCCATCCCCACCATGTCAAGTGGGACCATCCCGGCAAGCAAACTCGAGCTGTCAAACTCATGCACCCCATTGTAAATCCATGTCACCTGGACACATTCATGCACAAGAGTTGAAGGTGACTCTCCGCCGGTGCTAGGACCATGTAGTGTGACTCAAGGGAATGAAGACAAATCGTCACATGCCAGCATAAACCAACTATACCTGCGTACTATGAGGGGTGATTCCTAAATTCATGGCCTAATGTAGGAGTCAAATTGAGAAAACCTAGCACGCTTATTTTTCAACATGGTTGCATCCTAAATTTGCACACATTATCTAGTGGTGGTGGAGCATACGGAATTCTTCCTTGTACAAGACGGAGTCTTGGACCTCCAGAAAGTTGTTCACGGCAACGACGACGTAATCATCAGTGTCAAAATGACGACCACTGATCTCTTTCTTCATCTTGAGGAACAGGTAGTAGTCCCAGGGTGCCGAAAAAGCTGAATAGGGCGGGTGTTTGACGAGTTTGAATAAGCATTCCTGGATACCAGCAACTGCCACTGTGATCAGACCCAAGAAATTTCGGGACCTAGCGGCTGACACCTTGGTCGTTTAGGGTTCGTTGTGTATAATTACATGGACCGTTCCTGTGAGATACTTGTCAATGGCCTCCTGTGTGGGGATGGTAACAGACCTTTCGAAAAGGGGTGTCGTCTTCCAGGTTCTTTATGCCACGTTTAAAGTTAGCAGCAATTCTTTACTTTGCTGTAATGGGGGCATTCTCTCCTAGTGTTGCCACCATGTCCTTGTGGGCCTCCTTGGGTGACAAGCCCTGATAAATAGGTAGTGGATGACTGCATGAACGCTGATGTTCATTATCTCAGACTGTGCTGACAATCAATTTTCAATTATCTAGAACAGACATACAATAAAAGTTACCATTACATTTTCTGCATTATCATTCAAAGAATTGAACAGCACGTGCATGTACCGAGAGCTTTATGAATCGCTTAAAATTTATTCACCAACAGAATATACGAATCTAGCAACAGAAAGGCTTACCTTATCAACAGATTTTACATTACGAAAAAGGATTCTTTCAGCACAAAAAAGACGATTTCAGCCACAGATAAGATGATTCAAGCACGTAAAGATATGAAACGAGCAACAAACTACCCAGCAACAAATCAGATGATACTAGAATTGAAACGGATACTTCTAACAACATCACCAATAAATAATGTACTTAACTGATGCTTTCTGTTTGTTAGATTTTCTAACTTTTTTATATTTACATTAATAAAAAAACTTTTGTTCTCTCACACATACGCCACACATAGTGCATGTACAGTACTAATATTAAAAGTTTTCAAAGTTCATCAAATTAAGGAAGTGCGAGGGCGGAAAAAGACGAAAAGTGTCGCTGGTTCACCTGGAAAGTCACTGATGGACAAGCGCTGCTTTTGCCAACTTTGGGCGCCCGCGTTTCCGCTTTTGACCGATGGGTATCATCTTCGCTTGGGATGGAGTTTCGGATACTTTGAGTCTGATTTCACATCCCAAAGAGTGCTTGCAAATGTTGCCCTTGAGAAATCCTGGACAGTTGCACCTGAACTGGCCAGAGTTTGGGTCAATTGTGACCTTCCAGATGGCAGCAAAGTCATCGAAATCTACCCATGAGGCAGATTGGTTCTTTTCCTCAACATCCCTGGTGGCTGTAGCTAACTCCTTGTCTAAGGTTGAGGATGCAACGTAGATCAAGTTGCCTGTCTTCAGCGACTCCCTAGGCGATGCGGCCCACTGATAGCCTCCTTCCACAATTTGAGATCACGCTTGGGAACATCCTGCACAGGGATTTTGGGCTCATCTCCATCTCTACCTGGGGCTCTATCGGCAGACCAGTTCTTCACAATGTCTTGCTCAACAACAGCGAGGAATCTGGACAACTCCAATCTTTCACGAATGGTATTCTGCCTCTTTATTTGCATGTTGGTGGATTCCAGGCCATTGTTTGTTGAGGGGTGATCCATGGCATATCCCTCGTACCAGGTGATGTTCTGATCAAGCCATGAGTTTTCATGGAATTTGACATGTTCATGAGAAGATGTCAAGAATTCACACAGTGAAAACAACATTGACCATAACTCATCCAGTGTAAGTGTGTGAGGATCGACCACACATTGAACGCTGTTGAATTAGTGAAAACTACTCAAGAAAATCAACATTGGCCATTCATCCATTCTTTGTAGCTATTTTGTTGTTGAAAACCTCTAATTTGTTGCTCAAAGTGGCTAATCAATGGCTGAGCGTATGTTTTGTTGCTGAAGTGTGTTACTTGTTGGTGAATCATCCCTTCAGTTGCTGGTTTAGTTTTATTGCTGCAGATTCAGCTTTTCTGTTAGTAATGAAAATTTATGTTGCTGGAAGCATCTATTTATGTGGTGAAAGCGGCTAATTATGTGATTTTTCTGTCTAATTTGAGGGACCACTAAATCCAAGCCGTTATGAATCACCTGCATCTAACTCTAAACCACGGACTTATTAATCACGCCTCCTACTTGCAGGAGCCCAGGCACAGCAGAATCTGTTTTTTTTGAGAGAGTGGAGAGGGGGAACCAGTAGCTCCTGGACAACACAACAAGGGAGAGGGGGAACAGTAGCCTGACACACAACAAGGGAGAGGGAAACAGTAGCCTGGACAACACAACAAGGGAGAGGGGAAAGACAACACAACAAGGGAGAGGGGAAAGACAACACAACAAGGGAGAGGGGAAAGACAACACAACAAGGGAGAGGGGAAACAGTAGCCCTGGACAACACAACAAGGGAGAGGGGAAAGACAACACAACAAGGGAGAGGGGAAAGACAACACAACAAGGGAGAGGGGAAAGACAACACAACAAGGGAGAGGGGAAACAGTAGCCCTGGACAACACAACAAGGGAGAGGGGAAACAGTAGCCAGGACAACACAACAAGGGAGAGGGGGAAACAGTAGCCCTGGACAACACAACAAGGGAGAGGGGGAAACAGTAGCCAGGACAACACAACAAGGGAGAGGGGGAAACAGTAGCCCTGGACAACACAACAAGGGAGAGGGGAAACAGTAGCCAGGACAACACAACAAGGGAGAGGGGGAAACAGTAGCCCTGGACAACACAACAAGGGAGAGGGGAAACAGTAGCCCTGGACAACACAACAAGGGAGAGGGGAAAGACAACACAACAAGGGAGAGGGGAAAGACAACACAACAAGGGAGAGGGGAAACAGTAGGCCTGGACAACACAACAAGGGAGAGGGGAAAGACAACACAACAAGGGAGAGGGGAAACAGTAGCCTGGACAACACAACAAGGGAGAGGGGAAACAGTAGCCTGGACAACACAACAAGGGAGAGGGGAAACAGTAGCCGGACAACACAACAAGGGAGAGGGGAACAGTAGCCGGACAACACAACAAGGGAGAGGGGAAACGTAGCCGGACAACACAACAAGGGAGAGGGGAAAGACAACACAACAAGGGAGAGAGGGAAACAGTAGCCAGGACAACACAACAAGGGAGAGAGGGAAACAGTAGCCAGGACAACACAACAAGGGAGAGGGGAAACAGTAGCCTGGACAACACAACAAGGGAGAGGGGGAAACAGTAGCCCTGGACAACACAACAAGGGAGAGGGGGAAACAGTAGCCTGGACAACACAACAAGGGAGAGGGAAACAGTAGCCCTGGACAACACAACAAGGGAGAGGGGGAAACAGTAGGCCTGGACAACACAACAAGGGAGAGGGGAAAGACAACACAACAAGGGAGAGGGGAAAGACAACACAACAAGGGAGAGGGGGAAACAGTAGCCTGGACAACACAACAAGGGAGAGGGGGAAACAGTAGCCTGGACAACACAACAAGGGAGAGGGAAACAGTAGCCTGGACAACACAACAAGGGAGAGGGGAAAGACAACACAACAAGGAGAGGGGAAAGACAACACAACAAGGGAGAGGGAAACAGTAGCCTGGACAACACAACAAGGGAGAGGGGAAAGACAACACAACAAGGGAGAGGGAAAGACAACACAACAAGGGAGAGGGGAAAGACAACACAACAAGGAGAGGGGAAAGACAACACAACAAGGGAGAGGGGAAACAGTAGCCTGGACAACACAACAAGGGAGAGGGGAAACAGTAGCCTGGACAACACAACAAGGGAGAGGGGAACAACGGACAACACAACAAGGGAGAGGGGAAACAGTAGCCTGGACAACACAACAAGGGAGAGGGAAACAGTAGCCTGGACAACACAACAAGGGAGAGGGGAAAGACAACACAACAAGGGAGAGGGAAACAGTAGCCTGGACAACACAACAAGGGAGAGGGGGAAACAGTAGCCAGGACAACACAACAAGGGAGAGGGAAACAGTAGCCTGGACAACACAACAAGGGAGAGGGGGAAACAGTAGCCAGGACAACACAACAAGGGAGAGGGGGAAGGACAACACAACAAGGGAGAGGGGGAAACAGTAGCCTGGACAACACAACAAGGGAGAGGGGAAACAGTAGCCAGGACAACACAACAAGGGAGAGGGAAACAGTAGCCAGGACAACACAACAAGGGAGAGGGGGAAACAGTAGCCAGGACAACACAACAAGGGAGAGGGGGAAACAGTAGCCAGGACAACACAACAAGGGAGAGGGAAACAGTAGCCAGGACAACACAACAAGGGAGAGGGGAAAGACAACACAACAAGGGAGAGGGGAATCAGTAGCCCAGGACAACACAACAAGGGAGAGGGGAAAGACAACACAACAAGGGAGAGGGGAAAGACAACACAACAAGGGAGAGGGGGAAACAGTAGCCAGGACAACACAACAAGGGAGAGGGGAAAGACAACACAACAAGGGAGAGGGGAAAGACAACACAACAAGGGAGAGGGGAAAGACAACACAACAAGGGAGAGGGCAAACAGTAGCCAGGACAACACAACAAGGGAGAGGGGAAAGACAACACAACAAGGGAGAGGGGAAACAGTAGGCCTGGACAACACAACAAGGGAGAGGGGAAAGACAACACAACAAGGGAGAGGGGAAACAGGAGGCCTGGACAACACAACAAGGGAGAGGGGAAAGACAACACAACAAGGGAGAGGGGAAAGACAACACAACAAGGGAGAGGGGAAAGACAACACAACAAGGGAGAGGGGAAACAGTAGCCCTGGACAACACAACAAGGGAGAGGGGAAAGACAACACAACAAGGGAGAGGGGAAACAGTAGCCCTGGACAACACAACAAGGGAGAGGGGGAAACAGTAGCCCTGGACAACACAACAAGGGAGAGGGGGAAACAGTAGCCCCGGACAACACAACAAGGGAGAGGGGGAAACAGTAGGCCTGGACAACACAACAAGGGAGAGGGGGAAACAGTAGCCCTGGACAACACAACAAGGGAGAGGGGGAAACAGTAGGCCTGGACAACACAACAAGGGAGAGGGAAACAGTAGCCCTGGACAACACAACAAGGGAGAGGGGGAAACAGTAGGCCTGGACAACACAACAAGGGAGAGAGGGAAACAGTAGCCAGGACAACACAACAAGGGAGAGGGGAAAGACAACACAACAAGGGAGAGGGGAAAGACAACACAACAAGGGAGAGGGGAAACAGTAGCCCTGGACAACACAACAAGGGAGAGGGGAAAGACAACACAACAAGGGAGAGGGGAAACAGTAGCCTGGACAACACAACAAGGGAGAGGGGAAACAGTAGCCCTGGACAACACAACAAGGGAGAGGGGAAAGACAACACAACAAGGGAGAGGGGGAAACAGTAGCCCTGGACAACACAACAAGGGAGAGGGGGAAACAGTAGCCCTGGACAACACAACAAGGGAGAGGGGGAAACAGTAGCCAGGACAACACAACAAGGGAGAGGGGGAAACAGTAGGCCTGGACAACACAACAAGGGAGAGGGGAAACAGTAGGCCTGGACAACACAACAAGGGAGAGGGGAAACAGTAGCCCTGGACAACACAACAAGGGAGAGGGGGAAACAGTAGGCCTGGACAACACAACAAGGGAGAGGGGAAACAGTAGCCCCGGACAACACAACAAGGGAGAGGGGGAAACAGTAGGCCTGGACAACACAACAAGGGAGAGGGAAACAGTAGGCCTGGACAACACAACAAGGGAGAGGGGAAAGAGGGGAAAACAGTAGCCAGGACAACACAACAAGGGAGAGGGGAAAACAGTAGGCCTGGACAACACAACAAGGGAGAGGGGGAAACAGTAGGCCTGGACAACACAACAAGGGAGAGGGGAAAGACAACACAACAAGGGAGAGGGGAAAGACAACACAACAAGGGAGAGGGGAAAGACAACACAACAAGGGAGAGGGGAAAGACAACACAACAAGGGAGAGGGGAAAGACAACACAACAAGGGAGAGGGGAAAGACAACACAACAAGGGAGAGGGGAAAGACAACACAACAAGGGAGAGGGGAAAGACAACACAACAAGGGAGAGGGGGAAACAGTAGCCCTGGACAACACAACAAGGGAGAGGGGAAAGACAACACAACAAGGGAGAGGGAAAAGACAACACAACAAGGGAGAGGGGAAAGACAACACAACAAGGGAGAGGGGAAAGACAACACAACAAGGGAGAGGGGAAAGACAACACAACAAGGGAGAGGGGAAAGACAACACAACAAGGGAGAGGGGGAAACAGTAGCCTGGACAACACAACAAGGGAGAGGGGGAAACAGTAGCCCTGGACAACACAACAAGGGAGAGGGGGAAACAGTAGGCCTGGACAACACCACAAGGGAGAGGGGAAAGACAACACAACAAGGGAGAGGGGGAAACAGTAGGCCTGGACAACACAACAAGGGAGAGGGGGAAACAGTAGCCCTGGACAACACAACAAGGGAGAGGGGGAAACAGTAGGCCTGGACAACACAACAAGGGAGAGGGGAAACAGTAGCCCTGGACAACACAACAAGGGAGAGGGAAACAGTAGGCCTGGACAACACAACAAGGGAGAGGGGGAAACAGTAGCCCTGGACAACACAACAAGGGAGAGGGGAAACAGTAGGCCTGGACAACACAACAAGGGAGAGGGGAAAGACAACACAACAAGGGAGAGGGAAACAGTAGGCCTGGACAACACAACAAGGGAGAGGGGGAAACAGTAGCCCTGGACAACACAACAAGGGAGAGGGGGAAACAGTAGGCCTGGACAACACAACAAGGGAGAGGGGAAAGACAACACAACAAGGGAGAGGGGGAAACAGTAGCCAGGACAACACAACAAGGGAGAGGGGGAAACAGTAGCCCTGGACAACACAACAAGGGAGAGGGGAAAGACAACACAACAAGGGAGAGGGGGAAACAGTAGCCTGCACAACACAACAAGGGAGAAAGGGAAACAGTAGCCCTGGACAACACAACAAGGGAGAGGGGGAAACAGCAGCCCTGGACAACACAACAAGGGAGAGGGGAAAACAGTAGCCAGGACAACACAACAAGGGAGAGGGGAAAGACAACACAACAAGGGAGAGGGGGAAACAGTAGCCAGGACAACACAACAAGGGAGAGGGGGAAACAGTAGCCCTGGACAACACAACAAGGGAGAGGGGGAAACAGTAGCCCTGGACAACACAACAAGGGAGAGGGGAAAGACAACACAACAAGGGAGAGGGGAAAGACAACACAACAAGGGAGAGGGGAAAGACAACACAACAAGGGAGAGGGGAAAGACAACACAACAAGGGAGAGGGGAAAGACAACACAACAAGGGAGAGGGGAAAGACAACACAACAAGGGAGAGGGGGAAACAGTAGCCAGGACAACACAACAAGGGAGAGGGGAAACAGTAGCCAGGACAACACAACAAGGGAGAGGGGAAAGACAACACAACAAGGGAGAGGGGGAAACAGTAGCCCTGGACAACACAACAAGGGAGAGAGGGAAACAGTAGCCAGGACAACACAACAAGGGAGAGGGAAACAGTAGCCAGGACAACACAACAAGGGAGAGGGGGAAACAGTAGCCAGGACAACACAACAAGGGAGAGAGGGAAACAGTAGCCAGGACAACACAACAAGGGAGAGGGGAAAGACAACACAACAAGGGAGAGGGCAAACAGTAGCCAGGACAACACAACAAGGGAGAGGGGAAAGACAACACAACAAGGGAGAGGATAAACAGTAGGCCTGGACAACACAACAAGGGAGAGGGGAAACAGTAGCCCTGGACAACACAACAAGGGAGAGGGGAAACAGTAGCCGGACAACACAACAAGGGAGAGGGAAACAGTAGCCCTGGACAACACAACAAGGGAGAGGGGAAACAGTAGCCCCGGACAACACAACAAGGGAGAGGGGAAAGACAACACAACAAGGGAGAGGGCAAACAGTAGCCAGGACAACACAACAAGGGAGAGGGGAAAGACAACACAACAAGGAAGAGGGGAATCAGTAGCCCTGGACAACACAACAAGGGAGAGGGGAAAGACAACACAACAAGGGAGAGGGAAACAGTAGGCCTGGACAACACAACAAGGGAGAGGGGGAAACAGTAGCCCTGGACAACACAACAAGGGAGAGGGGAAACAGTAGCCCTGGACAACACAACAAGGGAGAGGGAAACAGTAGCCTGGACAACACAACAAGGGAGAGAGGGAAACAGTAGCCAGGACAACACAACAAGGGAGAGGGAAACAGTAGCCAGGACAACACAACAAGGGAGAGAGGGAAACAGTAGCCAGGACAACACAACAAGGGAGAGGGAAACAGTAGGCCTGGACAACACAACAAGGGAGAGGGGAAACAGTAGCCCTGGACAACACAACAAGGGAGAGGGGAAAGACAACACAACAAGGGAGAGGGGAAACAGTAGCCTGGACAACACAACAAGGGAGAGGGGAAACAGTAGCCCTGGACAACACAACAAGGGAGAGGGGGAAACAGTAGCCTGGACAACACAACAAGGGAGAGAGGGAAACAGTAGCCAGGACAACACAACAAGGGAGAGGGGAAACAGTAGCCCTGGACAACACAACAAGGGAGAGGGAAACAGTAGCCAGGACAACACAACAAGGGAGAGGGGAAACAGTAGCCCCGGACAACACAACAAGGGAGAGGGAAACAGTAGCCTGGACAACACAACAAGGGAGAGGGGGAAACAGTAGCCCTGGACAACACAACAAGGGAGAGGGGAAACAGTAGCCTGGACAACACAACAAGGGAGAGGGAAACAGTAGGCTGGACAACACAACAAGGGAGAGGGGAAACAGTAGCCGGACAACACAACAAGGGAGAGGGGAAACAGTAGCCTGGACAACACAACAAGGGAGAGGGGAAACAGTAGCCTGGACAACACAACGGGGGAAACAGTAGCCTGGACAACACAACAAGGGAGAGGGAAACAGTAGCCTGGACAACACAACAAGGGAGAGGGAAACAGTAGCCTGGACAACACAACAAGGGAGAGGGAAACAGTAGGCCCGGACAACACAACAAGGGAGAGGGGGAAACAGTAGCCTGGACAACACAACAAGGGAGAGGGAAACAGTAGCCTGGACAACACAACAAGGGAGAGGGAAACAGTAGCCTGGACAACACAACAAGGGAGAGGGAAACAGTAGCCTGGACAACACAACAAGGGAGAGGGGGAAACAGTAGCCAGGACAACACAACAAGGGAGAGGGGAAACAGTAGCCAGGACAACACAACAAGGGAGAGGGGAAACAGTAGCCCTGGACAACACAACAAGGGAGAGGGGGAAACAGTAGCCTGGACAACACAACAAGGGAGAGGGAAACAGTAGCCAGGACAACACAACAAGGGAGAGAGGGAAACAGTAGCCAGGACAACACAACAAGGGAGAGGGAAACAGTAGCCAGGACAACACAACAAGGGAGAGAGGGAAACAGTAGCCAGGACAACACAACAAGGGAGAGAGGGAAACAGTAGCCAGGACAACACAACAAGGGAGAGGGGAAACAGTAGCCCTGGACAACACAACAAGGGAGAGGGGGAAACAGTAGGCCTGGACAACACAACAAGGGAGAGAGGGAAACAGTAGCCTGGACAACACAACAAGGGAGAGGGGAAACAGTAGCCTGGACAACACAACAAGGGAGAGGGAAACAGTAGCCTGGACAACACAACAAGGGAGAGGGGGAAACAGTAGCCAGGACAACACAACAAGGGAGAGGGAAACAGTAGCCTGGACAACACAACAAGGGAGAGGGGGAAACAGTAGCCCTGGACAACACAACAAGGGAGAGGGGAAACAGTAGCCTGGACAACACAACAAGGGAGAGGGGAAAGACAACACAACAAGGGAGAGGGGAAAGACAACACAACAAGGGAGAGGGGAAACAGTAGCCAGGACAACACAACAAGGGAGAGGGGGAAACAGTAGCCTGGACAACACAACAAGGGAGAGGGGAAAGACAACACAACAAGGGAGAGGGGAAAGACAACACAACAAGGGAGAGGGGAAAGACAACACAACAAGGGAGAGGGGAAACAGTAGCCTGGACAACACAACAAGGGAGAGGGAAACAGTAGCCTGGACAACACAACAAGGGAGAGGGAAACAGTAGCCTGGACAACACAACAAGGGAGAGGGGAAACAGTAGCCTGGACAACACAACAAGGGAGAGGGAAACAGTAGCCAGGACAACACAACAAGGGAGAGGGGAAAGACAACACAACAAGGGAGAGGGGAAACAGTAGCCCTGGACAACACAACAAGGGAGAGGGGAAAGACAACACAACAAGGGAGAGGGGAAAGACAACACAACAAGGGAGAGGGGAAACAGTAGGCCTGGACAACACAACAAGGGAGAGGGGAAAGACAACACAACAAGGGAGAGGGGAAAGACAACACAACAAGGGAGAGGGGAAAGACAACACAACAAGGGAGAGGGGAAAGACAACACAACAAGGGAGAGGGGAAACAGTAGCCCTGGACAACACAACAAGGGAGAGGGGAAACAGTAGCCAGGACAACAACACAAGGGAGAGGGGAAACAGTAGGCCTGGACAACACAACAAGGGAGAGGGGAAAGACAACACAACAAGGGAGAGGGGGAAACAGTAGGCCAGGACAACACAACAAGGGAGAGGGGAAAGACAACACAACAAGGGAGAGGGGAAACAGTAGCCTGGACAACACAACAAGGGAGAGGGAAACAGTAGCCTGGACAACACAACAAGGGAGAGGGGAAAGCGACAACACAACAAGGGAGAGGGAAACAGTAGCCTGGACAACACAACAAGGGAGAGGGGGAAACAGTAGCCCTGGACAACACAACAAGGGAGAGGGGAAACAGTAGCCAGGACAACACAACAAGGGAGAGGGGGAAACAGTAGCCCTGGACAACACAACAAGGGAGAGGGGGAAACAGTAGCCTGGACAACACAACAAGGGAGAGGGGGAAACAGTAGCCAGGACAACACAACAAGGGAGAGGGAAACAGTAGCCAGGACAACACAACAAGGGAGAGGGGAAAGTAGCCGACAACACAACAAGGGAGAGGGGAAACAGTAGCCTGGACAACACAACAAGGGAGAGGGGAAACAGTAGCCGGACAACACAACAAGGGAGAGGGGAAACAGTAGCCGGACAACACAACAAGGGAGAGGGAAACAGTAGCCTGGACAACACAACAAGGGAGAGGGGGAAACAGTAGCCTGGACAACACAACAAGGGAGAGGGGAAACAGTAGCCCTGGACAACACAACAAGGGAGAGGGGAAAGACAACACAACAAGGGAGAGGGGAAAGACAACACAACAAGGGAGAGGGGAAAGACAACACAACAAGGGAGAGGGGAAAGACAACACAACAAGGGAGAGGGGAAAGACAACACAACAAGGGAGAGGGGAAAGACAACACAACAAGGGAGAGGGGAAAGACAACACAACAAGGGAGAGGGGAAAGACAACACAACAAGGGAGAGGGGAAAGACAACACAACAAGGGAGAGGGGAAAGACAACACAACAAGGGAGAGGGGAAAGACAACACAACAAGGGAGAGGGGAAAGACAACACAACAAGGGAGAGGGGAAAGACAACACAACAAGGGAGAGGGGAAAGACAACACAACAAGGGAGAGGGGAAAGACAACACAACAAGGGAGAGGGGAAAGACAACACAACAAGGGAGAGGGGAAAGACAACACAACAAGGGAGAGGGGAAAGACAACACAACAAGGGAGAGGGGAAAGACAACACAACAAGGGAGAGGGGAAAGACAACACACAAAACAAAAGAAACGAACATGGCCGAATCACGGGAGTAGCGGGAAACTGACGAATCTGAAAAATGACAAACCCGACCTGATACTCACGACCCCACACGCGTGAACACCAGCATACAAACTCGGAAGAAGGAAAAAAGAAAACAAAGAACCATAAAAGAAAATCACGTCTTTAGATTTAGAGAGACAGGAGAGTCTTCAGCGACACCACAGCCACCCTAGAGAGGGCTTGGTTGGTTGGTCAGTGTTTTATGGCCTATCAGCCTCTGTAGGCTATGTAAGGCCATTAAGCACGAAAACCCTAAACAAGTCACTGTGTCCCTAGTCATTCGCCTCTTATGAATCACGTACGGAGACGCGGTGGGTCAATTCTTACCCCGAACCCACAGGGGGACCTTACACCGGGCGTCGTCCTACTACAACCACGATATTAGGCTTTCGTTACAGGACCCACGTCCTATCACGGATCTATATCTAAATGGATGTACATCTTGAGGTCAAGGTCATTTTAGTTCCTCTCAAGGCCAATTGGCAGTTGACTGTTATGAGCACTTCCGGTGGCCTGTTCAACCTACGATATGCGATGGTGGAGAACTCAGTTGCGAAAAGAAAATTGCCAAGCGCTGGCAGTAATTGTGAAATTGAAAGCTGCTGTACAACTTCTGCAAAATGCCGAGGCCTGTCATTTATGAAACTGCCGTGACCAGGCGTGAGCGAGGCGCATTCAATTTGCATCTTGCACGATCGAGTGCCTTCGCAGATGTAAACCACGCATCTATAAGTCAATCTACGATATGCGATGGCGGAGAACTCAGTTGCGAAAAGAAAATTGCCAAGCGCTGGCAATAATTGTGAAATTGAAAGCTGCTGTACAACTTCTGCGAAATGCCGAGGTCTGTCATTTATGAAACTGCCGCAACCAGGCGTGAGCGAGGCGCATTCAATTTGCATCTCGCACGAGTGCCTTCGGAATTGCCTCGGCCAACTTCGGCTTGCTCAGAACGAGTCCGCGAGTAATCGGCAGCCAATCAGATCGCTGCGTTATAACAGCTGTTAGGCTGACGTCACGACGAGCTCGTCCGAGGACTGATATGGGCATTTCCGTGACTCTCTCGAGCGAAATTCGACTCCTAGGCAGCCGTGTCTCCCCTTAAATGTAACTCACATGAGAGACATAAATGACAAAGAAGAAAACTAGTACAATCAATACATTACTAAAAACGTGTTTAACTTGAAAATGTAGTCCCCTTTCTTGTTCACTCCCGAGACATGTGCCACTACGGCACTAGGCACTACACGTGTGCAGCGTCCATAAAACAACCGCAACAAATCGGTTAAAATGCTGTGGCAGGGCTTCCTACTTAATGAAAAACTTGATAGAGACACAAAGACATCTAATCACAGCTGTAACTCAATAGAAACCTTTAAAATAAATTTAATTTTACTCACAATAAGCTGCGTGACAATCTGATCAACAGTGGAATCCATTGCTGCAAAGAATCGCCAAAAGTGAGCTAGACAGTCAGTTCAGATTTGACCTCTGGCAGAACTCTCTCATTGGCTGAAAGAGCCCGTGACCTCAAGATGTGCATCCATTTAGATATAGATCCGTGGTTTTTGCTGGTGGGGTTGGTAGTCCAACGACTGTATAGAAATGGAGGCTGGATCATTGTGGATGGGAGTTGAGTTCTGCCCTAGGGGTGATGAGCGGTGTTCGCTCTGAGATATGAGTAGTAGTGAGTAAAGGTGGGTCGTGAGTTGGTTGTGAGAAGATAGCTTTATTAGAGAGAGCAAGAAGACAGCGATCAGTCCGCCTACTGAGAGAAGACAGAAGATAGAGACATCGGTCCGCCTGCTGGGTGAGAAAAAGAGAGAAGAGGAGGGCGAAGCACCGAAGAGTGAAGCAGACGAAGAAGAGAGTGAAGGAAGGCGAAGCACAGAAGAGAGAAGCAGACGAAGAGAAGAGATCGGCTCCACACACACAGCAGAGACGGGCAGTTTAGACCTAAGTTTAGTATGATTGAGAGGAAATATCGGTGAATATTATTTTCTGGTTATTTGTTAAAGGTTCCTTTATAAAGAATTGGAAATTGATTCTACCACTTTTTGTCTGTACGTGGACCTCAGTAGATTCTTCGAGAAGCGTGACGTATGCACTAGAACATGACGGAAGTAGGAGATGGCGAAATACGCATGCGCGAGGGAGAGGGACGGAGAGATCTGGCGCGATGAGCGGTCGTAGTGAAGGAGGGCTGAGGCCTATCGAATCCTACAGCTAACATTCTCACGAACTTTGCCAACACAGTTCACGCTGTCTGATGCAGGCGTGTTCAAGTGCTACAGTGAGTACCACCCCGCATGTTATCTGCATTCTGTTGGAAGATGATAGCAAAGATACAGGCTCGGTCGAATCACATTCAAGATGGCGATGTCGTGCAGCTTAATGGAGACGCTAGCGAGGAGTTGCCTTCGAAAATGAATGGACAGACTTTTGAGCGTTAGAGCTTTGATCTTCGGGCTGTGTATCAAGAACTGAGAGAGTTTCAGAGGTCCTGTTGTTTGAGTGTGTGATTCTACGTTCCGTTGTGAGGAAAATAAAGTTGCTACGTTTTCCTCTACTACGCAAGCTTGTCGTTTCTGTGATTGACTGTAGAACGACAGACGAGCACCAAGAGATTCAAAAGAATCCGTGTTATAGCCTAAAGTGCTAGCAACAACATACCTGCACGCCAATACATCGATAGATTGTGGCCGGCTGTATAGCACGTAACACTGGGGGCCAAGCCGAGGATCTCTACAGCTTCGTCAAGAGTCGACTAGTCAAGATTCGACATTGCCGAACGAGGCCAGTAACGTCATTTTCGTCGAGACCGTGACGCCTACTGTGTGGACTCAAGACAGTGGTCTTGTGTATAGGGAGTCCACGGTAAAGTGTAGTAAAGCTATTGCCGTCGTCAGTCAAAGTCGCCGACACTCCAAGAGCTGCATCATTATCCAGGATGGCGGATTTCTGGCAGGCTGGAGTTGACATCGGACTGAAGGGTAAACAGCTGACCGAGTACGTGAAATCTCGGGAACGAGAACAACAACAGGAACAAGAGATGAAACTGAAGATGCGAAAACTTGAACTCGAAACTCAAGAAAAAGAACGTGACAGAGAAGCTCGAGAACAAGAACGTGCCAGAGAAGCGCAAGAAAGAGGACGTATACGAGAACTTGAAGCTCAAGAAAAAGAACGTCAACGTCAACATGAACTTGAACTAGCGCGAATTCAGCATGGTGCAAGAAGAGAGGGTGCAGTTCAAAGAGAATCACACAAGGCTCCAAAGATCCCGTCCTTTTTAGAGGATAAGGACAAGATCGACAGCTACCTTGGCAGATTTGAGAGGTATGCTGAGAATGCGAATTGGCAGAAAGATGGATGGGCCATCAAACTGAGTGCTCTCCTCTCCGGGAGTGCCCTCGATGTCTACAACAGGATGTCTGAAGAAGACGCCAAGGACTACGACAAGCTGAAAGATGCATTGCTTCGTCACTACAACTATACAGAGAAGGGATACAGACAACGTTTCCGGGAGTGCAAACCAGAGGCAGGGGAAACACCAGAGCAGTTCATCGAACGGCTGAAGACGTATCTACAGAAATGGGTAGAGCTGTCAGGACTGACAAAGGACTATGATCACCTGCGAGACCTGATAGTCAAAGAACAGTTCGTGGCTGCATGCCAAAAAGATCTGGCAGTCCACTTGGAAGAACAAGAATCTCAGTCCCTGTCGAACCTTGCCAAGTGTGCAGAGCGATATTTGACCGCACATGGAAAGACAATGGCTCCACCAAAGCAACAGCAAAGACAGAAATCCCCGAAGACCGAGATCCAAAGCATAGGCGATACACCGAACGGAGCGGACACACCAAACCAGAAAGGCTGTTTCTACTGCAAGAAAGTAGGTCATCGAATTGCTCAATGTAAAAAGAGGCTGAGAGACGAGTCCATTGCAGAGCAAAAAGAGAGTCCAAAATCACGCAACCCTACCAATCGACAGAATTGCGCGGGAAGTGTCATTTTGCCCCGTGCGAAACCAGTGACTTCAGTTTCAGTAGAGGACGTCAAAGAATGTGTGAGGGACGGCCAAATATTCCTCGCAAATGGCAAGAGCATCCCCGTCGTCGCCAACGGGGCTGTCAACGCGTCAAACATGCCAGTGGCCGAAGGGATGATCAACGGGCATGAAGTGAGCGTCTTGAGAGATTCTGGTTGCAGCGGCGTCATCATCAAAGAAGATTTGGTAACCAAAGACCAACTAACTGGAGAATTCAGACTGACGCTCATGGCAGACTGTACATGCGTGCGAGCGCCAACAGCCAAGGTGTCTGTTGACAGTCCATACTTCAAGGGTGAAGTTGAGGCGGTTTGTTTGAAGAGGCCGATGTATGACGTCATGATTGGAAATATCGAGGGAGCACGGTCGCCGAACGATCCTGATCCTGAATGGAAACCAGAAAGCCGGATACAACAGCCAAGAGACGATCCTCTTCCGTTCAAAGAGGTATCCACTCCTGAACTGGAACATTGTGTTGGTGCTGTAACCACCAGGGCACAAGCCAAACGAGACAAGCAAGCAACCAAGCCGTTGAGAGTGAGCAGCCTATCAAAGAACGTCAGTGTCAACAAGGAGGAGCTGATCCAGATGCAGAAAGAAGATTCCGGTCTATCGAAATATCGGAACCGGACGGACAAGGTCACCAGAGGGAAAGGCGTCGTTCACTTTGAAGAAAGAAACAAGATTCTCTACAGAGTTTTTCAACATCCTGACGTTAGTGGTGGCAAGCCTCTGCGGCAAGTCATTGTGCCCACGCCACTCAGAAAGCATGTAATGGAGGTGGCTCACAACTCAATCATGGGGGGTCACCTGGGCATCAAGAAGACGTCGGACAGGATTCAAGCGGCATTCTACTGGCCAGGCTTGCAGCAAGATGTAACCAGATTTTGCCGGTCCTGCGACATTTGCCAAAAGACTGTGCCAAAAGGGAGAATAACCAAAGTCCCTATGCAAAAGATGCCGTTGGTTGATCAGCCATTCAAGAGAGTAGCCATCGACCTTATCGGTGAGATAAAACCAGCCAGTGAAGAGGGACACCGATGGATACTGACACTGATTGATTACGCCACAAGATACCCAGAAGCTGTACCTTTGAAGAAGATTGACACAGAGACAGTCGCTGAAGCCCTAGTTGACATCTTCAGCCGGGTCGGAGTGCCAGAGGAGATCCTTACCGACCTGGGGGTGCAATTTGTTTCGCAGTGCATGGAGGAAGTCAACCGTCTCCTGAGCATCAAGCATCTGACGACGACTCCCTATCATCCAATGTGCAACGGTCTGGTGGAGAAGTTTAATGGGACATTGAAGGCCTCTCTGAAGAAGATCTGCAGCGACGAACCCAGACAGTGGCATCGGTTCATCAACGCCTTGCTTTTCTCCTATCGGGAGGTACCGCAGGAGTCCACAGGCTTCTCCCCGTTCGAATTATTGTATGGGAGGACTGTCAGGGGACCAATGCACATCCTGAAAGAGTTGTGGACAAAAGAGATTGAAACTCCGGAGGTGAAAACCAGTTACCAGTACGTGGTGGATCTTAGAGAAAAGTTGGAGAACACTCTACAGATCGCCCAAGAGAACCTGGAGAAAGCTCAAACCAGCGGAAAGCACTACTATGACAGGAACGCTGTGGTGCGAAAGTTTCGACCAGGAAACAAAGTGTTGGTCCTCTTGCCCACTGACCACAACAAGCTACTTATGCAGTGGAAAGGTCCTTACACCGTGGAAAGTGTGGTCGGACTCAATGACTATCGAGTAAAGGTGGGACAGAAGTCGAAGGTCTACCACGCCAATCTTTTGAAGCTATATGTGGAGAGGACACCGGACCCAGAAGAAGTCATCGGAGGAGCCGTCGTGTCTGAGGACGACTATACCTTCGAAGACGAAGATGTCCTTGATCTGGGAGATGTTGGCCACAAAGAAGGTGCGCGTGATGTCAAAGTGGGGGAACAACTGTCAGCCAGTCAACGTGCCGAGCTTAGCGAGCTCGTCGGCGAGTTCGAGCATGGGTTTCGAGTCGCTCCAGGGTCTACTTCCCTGATCGAACATGAAGTGAACCTCACCTCATCAGTTCCGGTACGCTCGCGTCCGTACCCAATACCCTACCAAGCGCGCGAGTCACTGAAAAAGGACATCAACGAAATGTTGGAGATGGGAGTCATCAGGGAGTCCACATCTCCCTATGCATCACCTGTAGTGGTTGTGAAGAAGCCTGATGGTAGCAACCGCGTGTGCATTGACTACAGGAAGCTCAACAAGATCACTGTGTTTGATCCCGAGCCCATGCCCACAGCTGAAGATTTGTTCCGACGTCTAGCGGGGAGCAAGTTCTTCTCAAAAGTCGATTTGAGCAAGGGGTATTGGCAAGTGCCCATGAGAGCCGAGGACATACCCAAGACGGCATTCGTAACGCCAGATGCGACTTATGAGTGTCTCAAAATGCCTTTCGGAATGGTGAACAGCGGAGCAACCCTAAAACGAGGCCTCAGGAAGATGCTAGCAGGCATGGACAACGTGATCTGCTACTGGGATGACCTCCTAATACATACAAAGACATGGGAAGAACACATGAAGACTTTGAGAGAGCTGTTCACCCGCCTCACAAAAGCAGACCTGACTGTGAGAGCCAGCAAGTGCATCCTGGGGACCGACAATGTGGACTTCATTGGTCACTCCCTCAAGAACGGTCAGAAGGGGCTCCTGGAAGCAAACATCACCAAGATCCAGAATGCTCCACGTCCTACTACCAAGAAGAAGGTCAGATCTTTCATGGGTCTAGCTGGTTACTATAGGGAGTACATACCCAACTTTGCTGCCATCACAGCTCCACTCACTGATCTGCTGAAGAAGGGATGTCCGAACCAAGTACCCTGGGGACCAGCCCAAGAGAAAGCCTACCAGGCAGTCCGCGACCTTCTGACGAAAGAACCGATTCTGCAACTTCCAGATATAGCCAAGCTGTTCGTCTTGAGAACTGACGCATCAGACGAAGGGATTGGCGCCGTCCTTATGCAAGAGCGGGAAGGAAAGCTGTTTCCTGTCAGCTATGCCAGCAAGAAATTAACCAGCGCAGAGAAGAGGTACTCAACCATCGAGAAGGAGTGCCTGGGCATCATCTGGGGAATCCGCAAGTTTGAGGCTTACTTGCAAGGTGTCAAGTTCGTGCTGCAGACGGACCATCGACCATTGACATTCATGAACTCTGCCAAGTTCACGAACAGTCGTGTCATGAGATGGGCGATGTACTTGCAAAACTTTGACATGCGGGTGGAATCTGTCAAAGGACTGGACAACATTGGGGCTGATTATCTCAGCAGAACCGCCGAGTAGAAGTCCTGAAACTATGTGTAAATATGAGTTGTACAAGTATTTTTGTTAGAAGAAATGTCCAGGGAAATTTCTTCTTAAGTGGGGGGTGATGTTGTGAACAACAGTCATCGTTTGAGTTTAGACCTAAGTTTAGTATGATTGAGAGGAAATATCGGTGAATATTATTTTCTGGTTATTTGTTAAAGGTTCCTTTATAAAGAATTGGAAATTGATTCTACCACTTTTTGTCCGTACGTAGACCTCAGTAGATTCTTCGAGAAGCGTGACGTATGCACTAGAACATGACGGAAGTAGGAGATGGCGAAATACGCATGCGCGCGAGGGAGGGGGACGGAGAGATCTGGCGCGATGAGCCGTCGTAGTGAAGGAGGGCTGAGGCCTATCGAATCCTACAGCTAACATTCTCACGAACTTTGCCAACACAGTTCACGCTGTCTGATGCAGGCGTGTTCAAGTGCTACAGTGAGTACCACCCCGCATGTTATCTACATTCTGTTGGAAGATGATAGTAAAGATACAGGCTCGGTCGAATCACATTCAAGATGGCGATGTCGTGCAGCTTAATGGAGACGCTAGCGAGGAGTTGCCTTCGAAAATGAATGGACAGACTTTTGAGCGTTAGAGCTTTGATCTTCGG
>JAWQFJ010000913.1:98576-101076 GCA_034096865.1 Theodoxus fluviatilis
TCGGCGCCGCGAAGCAATTCCTGAGAAGGAACAGGGCAGGATGCGAATCGAGGTATTCGAGACGGGTCGTCATGGAGCGCAGATCATCTGTCTTTTTTGCTATTGTAGCCGACGTCGCGATCGCACTGATTGGTGAGCCCAGCAGTTCCAGATGGTCCAGATCGGTCTCTCGGACACCAGGCAGGACATGTCTAAAACTGGCTAAGTGGGCGGCGAATTGCTCCGCGGAGAAACCAACATTGACGATTTCCGACTTAGCCGGGTTGACCTCCAAGCCGAGGGAACTCAGCCTGCGAACTGCGGTTTCGACATCGTGCAGAACGGAGGCAGGGTTTCCACCAATCGTGGCGTCGTCCAGGTACCACACGTTCAGGTCGGACGTGAGACCACGGGCGACTTCGTCGACTGTGGCGGCGAACAGCATAGGTCCCAAGGGGTCTCCCTGTTGAACGCCGGTAGCCGACTCGATCTCCTTGCCGTCGGCGAGAACGGTAGTGGGGCGATGATAGGCCAGGTGCACGAGTGGATAGGCTTCCGGTGCCCGTTTTAAGCAAGCTTCGAGACGTCAGTCTCTGCGGACGCTGTTAAATGCGTTTCTCATGTCGAGCTTCACGACGACTGCCGGGCCGGCAACCCCGCGCCGCTCCACGAACCTGCGGACTGCATGAGCCGCACCTTCGCATCCGCCCCTCACCCCGACGCCCAGTTGAACCGGCTTGAACTCAGCACTGAGACGGCGCACTATCGGTCGGCACACCACCTTAGCGGCCAACCGGCGGAAGGTATTACCCACAGCGATGGGCCGTATCCCGCCATCCTTCTTCTTGAGGGGGGTCAGGTTGGCAGCAAAGAGAAGTTGTCTGGCGACGTCCGGGATGTCGGCGGCTAGGATACGATTCACCAGGTTGGTGATGGAGCGACGGAGACTTGCCCCAGCTTCGGCTGTAGACCGCGAGACGAGGTCCTTGATGTGACCAGGGCGGAGACCATCGACGCCTCCACTGCTACTTCCGGCGAACGAATGGAGGGCAGCCATAACGTCTTCCTCCGTCGCATGTAGAGCAGTAACTCCAGTTGTTGGGGATGGTATATCTTGACAATAGTCTACTGGCTGCAACCCTGTGTCGTAAATCTGTCCATGCATGTAATTATGTCTGTGCGATAATGATACTTGGTGAACATCTACGATGCACCTGCAGTTCTGTATGACTGCATTTGCGTTGGTTTAAAGTCTATGACGTGCCCAAACAAAAACAAAAAATATGTACAGGAACTTCCCTTCCCTATCAACTTATCTGCAATATATACCAAGTGCTGGCAGCCCACCCCCAGTGCTCTCCCCTCCTGCATGAGTACACGGTCAGCCCCTCAGCCTCTACTCGCTTGTTGAAACCATGTCTTTTCGACAGGCGGAGATAGGCGAGCATGCTTTGGGGTTGGACGATGTGCGAGGCCTAGTGCCGTGGTTCTATCTCTGGGACGGGAAGAATCTGGGTTTATTTAGATATCCTGGTTAAATATTGGAATTAACCTCATGGAAAGACAAGGAATTGCCGGATATCTTTTTACATCAAGTCAAATTACATTACGTTCATTCAGGCCAATAAATCCAGGCATCTCTTAAATGCTGAAGAAACGATTCAGTGGGAGAGTAATTAGCCGTGAATGAAAAGAAGCTGACAATATTACCTCGTACGACATGCAGGCGGGGCAAAGAGTTAGGTAATGTTCAACGTAAAGTTGACCGAGGCAAGTTCAGTAATGCATTTCTTGCAGTGTACTGGAGTAGGATGAAGACTGATTGGTGGACAGACGCAGCTGTTCGAGGAGATTGCAAGGCCGAAAGTGTGAAAGTGTAGACAGTTAGTACTGGCGCCAAGATACCAGTGAAATATCCTGGTGGACACCTTCAAGTGGCACAATGTTTTGCAAGGAGACGCCTGTGGTCGTGTACCCAGAACAAATGCTCTGTGGACACGGATTCCAGCTGATTTGGCCCTAAACGTTTGCATATACAAGATGGTAAGACTACTGAATTCAACACCCCCACCGGCAGCTTTATTTAAATGGATTCAATAATTTATTTGCAAAGGTGTTGATTTTGTTAGGGTTTTGCACCAAAACGATGCTGGTTATTCCTCTTAAAAATCTTTTTTTGCCACATTGCATTTGACGTTATCATGCTTTGTTTTTGTGCCAAGAAATCGTATTGGCCGATTTATTTTACGTATAAAGGGCAAGCAAACACGGTGTTTGCCATGTTATTCAGATTACTTTTACATCCTGGAACATAAGGCTTCTTCGTTTAACAATAAACGTTTTCGTTTCGACATTTACCCAGTAAATAGCTCTCTAATCATATCTAGGTTATGTCCTCAGGCCCATGGGCAATTACGTGATTGTGGTTTCTGGAAACTAACAGTTTATTTCTATTCATTTTTGTTAGTGGTAACTGAACAAGTTTTCGATGTCATGGTATGGGTATGGTAAACTTATTTGA
>JAWQFJ010000913.1:106076-121076 GCA_034096865.1 Theodoxus fluviatilis
ATCACAATAGCGTAGAGTAAGCACAAATCAAGTCATGATGTCCTTAGTTATTCGCCTCTTACAAATCGCTTTCGGAGACGCGGTGGGTCTATTCTGACCCCCAACCCACAGGGGGCGGTTAAGTAGGAGAACAACTTTGGGCTATGCGAGTGCTCGTCGCTTTAGCGCTCCTCTCTGAACATTTGTTGTACCTTTCGATACTGCACGCACCTCTGATCCCATTAATACTGTGTTTGGATTGCTTCTGCACGACCCGCCTCAGATAATGATGATCTCGGAATCTGAACGTGCAAAAATGCAATCACACAAACAAACAAAAATTATTGCAAATCTGTCAGCCATAACATGGTGCGCTCTAAATGAATCGCTGTGGGCTTTGCCAGCCTGGAGAGCTGCCCATGTCTCCTAGGGAGATGCAACACTGAAGCTGACCTAGGGTTATTTTAGGGAAACAATGACTTGAACACAAGCGACAGTACGGTTTTACAGCATTCGTGGTATTTTGACATACATTTGTCATAATGAAAGTACTCTAAGTATTCGTTCATTGCAGTTTTTTTAATTTTATTTATTAACCCTAAATTCAAACCCTCAGCAATATTTCCCAGTTCCATTTCACCTCATAACATTTGTCATTTAGATTTAAGAGTCAACATTGTGTACTCACATGAACAGATATGCAAATGTGTGGGCACGAAGCCACGCACGCGCGCAAACACGCACACTTTTGGATGGAAATATATGTATTTCCCTCGGACCAAAGTCAGAACATTTCATGGCATGAGCATATATTTCCTTGGTGATTCTAAATTAAAACCAAAATCGATTTGGGATGCTAAAACTACTTTTGAAGCGATATTTTTAAAAACAAAGAATCCAGAAAAAGACACAACTATCTTTGTCAGCATGTGTGTCAAAAGTCACCATTGAATCTGCATTAATCTGTTCATTGAAAAACATAGGGATATCTTATTAGTTGAATTTGGTAGATCTGCTTAGGGACATGTAGGCAAAATCTGTTCATAACATATACTTTGCATTGCCTAAGCATGTAAGGAGTAGGCACGATAGCAAAAACTGTCAACCTTGCACGTCACAGAGGACGGGGTTGGGGTTGATGTTGAGGGGGTAACTGGGAAAGGCTGACCATCGGACAGAGCAGGAGGCCTGTCCACCTCTGGTCACGTTCCCCGTCACACTGCCCGTCTGGCTGGAGCCTGCACTGTCGTTGTTGGAGTCCTGAAAGAAAATAAGAACACTTGAAAATCATAAGCAAAAAGTACAAACGAACAGAGGAACTGACAACATTATAGATAGTTGATGGATGAATGAATGACTAATAGGTTAAAGGCTATTAGTCGATGGTTCTTGGAATAGCCTAAGGACCTCTCCGAAGACATGCAACATCTCAGTAGCAAGCTGGGAATCCCTAGCATAGCAACATACTGCATTGCCTGTCTCTAAGCTGGCTCCCATGGTATCAGAGCATTCGGGGAGCGATGGTTCCGAAACCCGACCCAACGGGAATGGCATTACCCGAAATGAGCAGTCAAGCCGGCGACTGCTGCTTCGTGCCCAATCTGCGACTATCCGCGAATCAGAGTTCTGGCTGCAATCTCAACATTGGCGTCATTGGTGTTTTTGTCCCCAATCCTCCATGATGGACATCCAAGAAGACGAAGAACACGACGACGACGAAAAAGAAGACGATGACAACGACGACCACCACCACCACCACCGTGAAGATGACGACGACGAAGAAGAAGAAAAAAAAAGTAGAAACAGACGACGACGAAAAAAAAGAAGTAGAAAAAGACAACGACAACAAAAAGGAAGACAATGACGACGACGAAGAAGAAGATGAAGACGACGAAGACGATAAAAACGAACAAGAAGACGACGAAGAAGACGATAAAGACGACGACGATGAAGAGTCGACGAAGAAGACAACAATGAAGACGACGAAGACGAAGAGAAGATGATGACGAAGACGACTGCGACGACGACTAAGAAGATAAAGAAGAAGACATAGACAAAGAAGGAGACGTAGAAGAAGAAAACGACGACGACGAAGATGTCGACGAAGACGACGACAAAAAACAAAACTTAGACGAAGGAGAAGACGAAGAAGAAGACAAGCACGAAAAAGACGAAGACGGAGAAGAAGACGTAGACGGAGAAGAAGACGAAGATGAAAACGAAGACGAAGACGATGGAGGAGAAGAAGACGAAGAACACGACGAGGACACAGAAGACGAAGAGGTCAAAGAGGACGACGAAGACGCCGACGACGAAGACGGAGAAGATAAAGGCAAAAAAAAAAAGGAGGCGAAGGAGGCGGAGGATTCGGAGGAGGCGGAGGAGGCGGAGGAAGAGAAGGAGGAAGAGGAGGCGGAGGATTCGGAGGAGGCGGAGGAGGCGGAGGAAGAGAAGGAGGAAGAGGAGGCGGAGGATTCGGAGGAGGTGGAGGAGGCGGAGGAAGAGAAGGAGGAAGAGGAGGAGGAGGAGGAGGAGGAGGAGGTGGAGGAGGAGGAGGAGGCGGAGGAGGCGGAGGAAGAGAAGGAGGAAGAGGAGGCGGAGGATTCGGAGGAGGCGGAGGAGGCGGAGGAGAGAAGGAGGAAGAGGAGAAGGAGGAGGAGGAGGAGGAGGAGGAGGAGGAGGAGGAGGAGGAGGAGGAGGAGGAGGAGGAGGAGGAGGAGGAGGAGGAGGAGGAGGAGGAGGAGGAGGAGGAAGAGGAGGAGGAGGAGGAGGAGGAGGAGGAGGAGGAGGAGGAGGAGGAGGAGGAGGAGGACGAGGACGAGGACGGAGGACGAGGACGAAGAGGAGAAGGAGGGGGAGGGGGAGGGGGAGGGGGAGGGGGAGGGGGAGGGGGGGGGGGAGGGGGAGGGGGAGGGGGAGGGGGAGGGAGTGAGAGAGGAGGAGGAGGAGGAGAGGAGGAGGAGGAGGAGGAGGAGGAGGAGGAGGAGGAGGAGGAGGAGGAGGAGGAGGAGGAGGAGGAGGAGGAGGTTAGGGAGGAGGAGAAGGAGGTTAGGGAGGAGGAGGAGGAGGAGGGAGGAGGAGGAGGAAGTCACGACTCGGAGTTGCCTGTGTTTCTTTTTACGACTGTGCATCACCTGTAACCAGTACTCGTCGTGTGTTTGTTTCTTATTGATAGTACTCCTAATATTGAAAGATAAGAGTATCATTTATTGTTTCCTCTCTTACTGTTGCGGACTTTATTTCGCTAATTTGAGTGTATGTCTCAATGTTTTCGCGGTTGTTATTTTATCTGCCCATCATTCCGTTTTCTCGTTGTTTCTTTAAGCGAAGTTATGTTTTATTTTCTTGTCGTATTTCAGATTTTACTATCGGGACCATTGTAGCTCAGCTGGTAGAGCATTTCGGGCGTTCACCGAAAGGTCGCGAGTTCAGACCCCGTCTGTGGTCTTATGTTTTTCTTGTCTGTCACAAGTAGGGCTTCGGCTCTGTATGTTAAACGTTAAACTTTATCATTCTGTGACATCTTGATTTGTCTACAGGCTTTTGGACCGTTATTTTGATTTGCTGCAGTTGGTCACACTTGTGAATGGATATTGTTTTTGAGATTTATTTGTTGTAATTTGGGAGTGTTTATTAGAGGGGGATTTTGTAATAATTGTATTTGTATCATTATTTGTCAATTTGCTGAATGAGAGAAAGTTTGTTGTTGACAAGATTGTATCCGTATTTTAAATTCTTTTAAGTTTTATCCTGTTTGTGGCGTTTTTGTTCAATAAGAGTAGTGACTGAGGAAGGAGTTCCTTTATTTGTTTTTTTAATACTGTCAACTGGTGTATGAGTCAATACTACCAATACCAGCTTTGACACAGCCCGACCAACGCGCGCATCGCCATCAAATCGGCACGTTTGCACGGGTTAATCTGTTGCCAGGTGGCAGTTTACCCCTGTGGGTTCGGGGTAAGAATTGACCCACCGCGTCTCCCTACGCGATTCGTAAGAGGCGAATGACTAGGGACACCGTGACTTGTTTTGCGTTTACTCTAAACTGCTCTAAGGATTTTCGTGCTTAATGGCCTTACATAGCCTTCAAAGGTTGATAGGCCGTAAAACACCATCCATCCATCCATCCAGGTGGCAGTTCCTCGTGGGGTCTTTGCTTCAAGCAGACTTGTGTTGAGAAAAAGCAATCTTTATGCCCCAGGGAAAAATATAAATGTATGTGGTCAGAACATGCTCGTCGGGTGTGTGTAAGTGTGGCAACCGATACCCCTAATGATTATGGTAAGAACGAGTTCATGACTGCATTTTAAAACAGTTCTAACTTCTTCAGTAGAGCACTCTGTGTCCCAGATGTGGCTATCGGCCGAACGATGCTGTCGCGTAGGCGCGACAGGTATGGTGATTAAAGGAATAATGAGGGGGTGATAAATTGAGTAGACACCGCGTTCCGCTCAAAAACCAAGGTTAGGGTTAGAGTTCACCATAGAATGGGCGGAAAGTTCTCAGCAAGGGTACAGGCTGAGACGTGACTATTTTATTGGGGGGTTACTGATTTGTCCAGCACGGGCCGAGCCGTGATTACATTGTCAGGGGATTACCGATTGACCCGGCACGGGCTGAGGGTCAATTAGAATTTAAGCTCCCTGATTGGTGCGCACTACCGCGCGAGGGAGGTTTCTCGTTTGGAAGGTGCTAAAACGAGGTTCAATTATTCATCGTGTTGGATGAGAGGAGGACGTGTGAGCTTGGTGCTCCGCGAGTCAAAAACCACTGGAGTGGGTTTTTTGGTTGCGAATGTCTGAATTCGCAAGTCTTGCCTCGGAGGCTAGGCCAGCCTGCCAGGAAGACACCGAGAATTAGTCTTGAACCGGACAGGAGGATTTTTGTCGACGTGTTTCCACAGCCTTCGTGGGGCCGTTGTGTTACAGGCTTTGTAGGGTAGCCGAGTCTTGTGGATGACCGTTGCTACGACGTGGATGGCGATGGATGGTGGATTGGAACTCTACTGTCCCCGCCGAGTTTCTGAGGGTCCTACTTACAGCGCCGGGTGGAACGCTGGCGCGGGTCGACATGCTGTTTCTTCAAGCGCACTGGAGTGTGCTGTTTCTCCTCGACGTTGGTGTCCCGGGTTGCAAGTATTTCTCGTGTAGTAAGCCTAGTCTAGCTCAGGGAGTGGACTGTGAAAATCCCAGGGGGAAATTTGTGTGTTTCTGACTTACTACAGACTTCGTCTTTCTTCTAACTGTGGGTGCAGCGGAAGACAGCGAGGGGGCACGGAGACAATCTGTGTAACAGGTATCGCTCAGGGGAGTGTTTTCCTTTCACGTACGCAAGTAGTGAAGAAAGAGAGATGGGGACTGTAATCTCTCCCTGCACTGGGGATGTGCGGGTAGTCTAACTCTACTGGACTGGGAGTGGGACACTTCTAAAGAGTGGACTGGAATTCTGGGGAAAGGAATTCAACTCGGACTGGAAGCCCGAGTGGGAGCAAGGGGGGTTTGGACTTCTGTACTTTCATACCTGTGGGGTGGTGGAAGTTACTAGTGTGTTGCGACGGGGAGACATTGCAACGGAACTGTGTGAGAAACGTTTTGATTCACTTGTTGGATGGAGTATTTCACACTGTGTCAAGTGGACTGGACTGTGGGTGACCTTGCTGGTGGTTTATGGACTTGTGTTGGATGGGTGTAACAGTGCTCGTGAACTTGGGCGGAGCCAAGGGGTCAGCGAGCGTGAGTTCTCATTCATGTTTTCACTGCTGCTTGCTTAGCCTTTTCGTTTAGCGTGGGGACGCTTCTGATTGGCTGGAGCCAGGAGGAGCTGGCGTGCTAGCGGGCTGGAGCGAGCGGGTTTTGTTATTGTTTGGCGTGACCTGTGGTTTGGGGTCAGGCCGGGTGGCGTTGACTCTTACTCGGGGTTGGAGTGAGAGGGGGAGAGAGAGACGGGGTATCTCTTTTTGGGGGTTTGTTGATATCTGAGCGTGCTCTGCTCGGAGTTTAAGAAAGTGTTTATCTTCTCAGGGAAGGGAAGAGACATTTCTTGTGGGGTTTTGGATTGAACTTGGGTATTTCTTCCAAATTGGGATTGTGGAGGAAATTGTGGGGGAGTTTCCTTTGTGGATGTTTATGCTTGTTTAAGTCTATTTGGCGGACTTAGCTGCAAAAGGGTGGACGTATACCTTTTGGGAGCTGGAAGTGTTTATGGGGGATTTTATTGTAAGGATTGTTGTCGTTCTGACCAGGACGGTCACAACGAGTGGTGGGAAGCGGACTTTTGGAGAAGTTTAAGGAACCTTTTTTTCTCTGTTTTGTGAAAACAGGAGGTCGAATGGAGTTTATGTTTTCTTTGATTCATAATGTCAACTTAACACGTTACCGGTAACGCTGTGGGTTTTGTTGCTTATGATTCTTGCTTGGGAGTTTTGAGATTGGTGTACCTTGTTGAAGGTTGGTTGGGATTGCGTGTTTATTTTCTGTGTTTTTTCAGCGGAAGCAGCGCCATCTTGTTTTCTTGTGGACCAAGACCGTGTTGTTTGTTTTGGGTCCCTACTGCGTTGTGCGCTGCTTGTGTTTCGCCCTTCACTGCCTCGAGCAGGAAGGGGAAGTTGTTTGATTAAACTGTTCTTTTTGTACCTGATTCAGTGGTTCCTTTTATTTCATCTGTTTGTTCATTTGTGGTGTCTTCCAAGGGTGTGGCAGTTGAGTTTAGTTGTAAACTCCCAAGTTGTCTTTTGGCTCTCACTCTCAGGGCGACTACGTTGTCCCTGAGCGTGAAGGTGCAGCATCGCAAAACTGCATTATAGCTATTAGATCAACTATACGCGACAGTAACGTTAGGTCATGCAAAGGGTAATTTGAATAGCTGCACATTGAAAGGCCATGTACAAGATGAGGAAGAATTCCTCGACAAGTATGTTCTCACAAGAGCTTTCTCAGGCTTAACATTATGGTGACAGGACTGACAATTATAGAATAAGTAGTGACAGTTGTCAACAGCGTTGTTCAGCATAAATACAAAATATGTGCTGCACAAATAACCGCAGATGTGGCGATTTATTAAAGATTGCTCTACTTTATACAACCAATCTATTAGCAAGATATACTTCCTTATAATTACATGTAAGCAATTATATGTGGTGCGCGCCTATATATGTCTAGTCTGCATGAGTGTGACCGCTGTGGAAAGATTCAGATGGATGTCAGACTTGTCTTGCTCAATGTTTTGGATTTTGTTTCTTTTGGAGTTTTGGATCTCGTGACAAGTCAGCAAACAGTGTTTAATGAAATCGTCGAGATGACCCGAAGACCGTAAACCACTCACATCAAGGGCGGAACAGAGTAGAACCTGATACAGCTCTCTGCCAAACGATGCAACCATTTTGCATTATTCGGAAAAGGCATATGAAAGACTGTGATAATGATGGATGGCGTGTTTCAAAGCAACAAAACGAAGTTGTTACAAGTGATACGATTATGGCAGTTCGATATAGTTTAGAAACATATGCAATTGCTGTTTTATGTCTACTGTGTGTTCATGCGAAGCGTGTCCTTCCCTCTCTACTCCATGTAGTCGTAATAGGTCGTCGGCATCAGAAAGACATTAATTAAAAATGTCGATTATCTCAAGGAATCGATACATAGTTTGATGCAATATCACCAAGATAAACTATGTTAAAGGCAAGCAAAGTAGCATATGTCATTGTTCAAAGTTCTGTAGCGTACCCATTCACTGACAAGCACCAATTCATGGATATCCGATTTGCATTTCTGGAGATATCTGCCAACTACCTACAAAGCCCGATGCATAAATGGTGCACTGGCAAAACTCGACCCTGTGTGTGCACGCGCGCGTGAATGTAAGTGTGTGTGTGTGTGTGTGTGTGTGTGTGTGTGTCTGTGCGCGCGCGCGCGTGTGTACAGCTTCTTATGTATGAAAATGTCACAAAAATATGACACTCTCCAAGGTACAAAATGTGAACTGTAGGTACTTTTGAACCATATGCTTCACATGATTCTTCCGTGTGGCATTTATAAAACGAACACACGTTAGATGGCGTCCTTTATGACGTAAAACGTGTTTTAGTAATCGGGCACAAGTCAGGATGTACTCAAGATAAGCACTTATTTTTGTTTTAATATAGGAATAGTTTTCCTAATATTCATATATCTACACGTTGGAAATTTTGGCTGTCACAACTGAGTCATTCACATCCAGAAGAAAGCAAACTTTATGCAGATGCGCATTTCATGTAAAAGAATCCATAAACGGAAAGAAAATAAAAACATGACATGTTTCTTGATATTTCAGAATGTCTGTTTCACAAAGATCGAATTGCTGAAGGCAAAGGAAACTTGCAATTGAAAGAAAGCCAAGAGAATTTTGTTACATGGGCGAGATTATAAGGTACTTGTAATGTAAGATTTAGGTATTAACAAAGCCGAGTGACAGATGGGTTATTGTTCAAAACGGAGCCATCCTAGTTAAAGAAGCATCTTCAGAAATGGCACAACATGAAAATCTATACTTTTGGGACAAAAATATCTTGATTATTCTACATGTATTTATTGAATCTCTGTGCCATTGTGGTCAATGATGTTAAACAATAGCTACTGTGAGCATTTTCATAATCAAATCAGAATAGTTTTATCTGTGTCTCTTTAAAGAATTCTTGTAACTTTTCAAAAAGGAAAACAAACTAGAAGCGAGTTTTTAATTCATATTTATATTTTAAATAACGAACTTTCGCTACACGAGCTGACCAAGTTAAGGCGTCATCGATCAGTATGTCATGTAATATGTGGGACTAGATGATAGTTATAAATCTGCTACATGAGGTTTGATGTAGTTAAAAAGAGATGGACCTCTTGGATGTTTCTGTCATTAACACATGCGTTGTTTTAAGCAAGTTCAGCATCATTATGTTCACTTACTCCAGACAAAAACACTTTCGGAATCTTTATTAGTTCACCTTTTAATTCTGGCAACAAACACGCAATAAATAATCAACAGAGTGGTGAGTAGCAGAGGAAAAATAAAATAAATTGCTTGCTTAAATAGACCGGTACCCGGGACTGAGCCCTGATGTACACTGGAAGTAACTGTAAGCTCATTTGCTTTATTGCCACGGCTACCAGCTGCGGTCTATCAATCAGATATGATTTGACCCACACGAATGCTGATTCGTCAATTCTATGCATAGTATTTTCAGAGGAATTTTATACAGATAAAAGGCCAAAGGCTTCAGAGGACAGAAAAATAAAATTCCGCCTAGTCTGCATTGATTACTGGCAGAATATCACATGTTTGTTACGTGCTTATGTGCAGTCTGACACGAATACTTGGATTTGCAACCGGATTGATTTTCAAACAACATACGTCTTCAACGAAAGTTGACGACGATTGGTGCGCACGTAGCTGCAGTATTATACTTTGTATGGAGAGGGCAGAAACATCCTATCTGCAACTTCTCCTACACTATGCGATCTTTCAGTAACAGTCACCTCCGAATTCCTAATACACATTCTAAGCAGTACAAACACTCCTTCAGTTATAAAATTGCGAAATTATGGAACAGTTTGCCTGAATGTGTCAGAGTATCCTCTTCCTCAAATATATTTATGGATAATGCATTATTTCATTAATCAAATATTGTTGACTTTGTTGTAAATAAACAAATATCGTCTGATGATTGATATTATTATTGGTACTTTAGAGGCAAAGACTTGGGTGGTGGGGTGGTAAGAGAGGGAGAGATATATTTTTATATTTTAAAAATTCAACTTGAACTTTATTCATAAGGCCATCGGCACATTGCAACTGTCATCGAGAAAAATAATGATCTTCACTGATTTTGTCACAGAACAAAATAACCTACTGATCCTTATGCAGGATTCTTACCTTCTAGTATTTTACGCTTGCGCGTTTCGAAGGTGTAATCAATGTGCATCGCAGAGGATCTTAATATTTTAACATTAAGGTCCTGCTTTATGGCTTTACACGTACTAGATATATGTACGTTGAATTTATTGGGTTACCAATGCCTATTGCATTTCACGTGCAAGTCATTGTACATTGCACATTGGCCGAGGAAATGTTTTTCATATTGTACAACTCTACGAAATGGACTGTGTACATCGTTGTCATTAGGCAAACTCGAATAGCTTTATTGAAAAATACGTTTAAGTGTGTGAACATAAACTTTATCTTTCTTTATTACACTTTTGTAGCCATTTTGTCGGAAAACTTGGGGCTATTTTCTCCGAATTACTATTGGCACGATTCTAGTATTCAAATAAGCATAACTTATTCAATATGACATCACAGTATATACAATACTATACAAAATAAATCAGAAAAGACTGGAGATATTTTATAAGTTGTAATCTCCAAAGAAAGAAACAATCGAGTGAAGATTGGTTTCCTATGTCCAGGTGTATGGTTTGCCTTTGATGAAGATTATATCTATCACGATGACATTGTTTTCACTAACACAAGGCAATGCAAAAACAAAACATACCACAATGGAGAGAGTTGCAGGCGGGACTCCAGGACTGAGACCAGAGCAGGAGAGGGAGGCAGGGCTGATGACACGTCCAGAGCCACACGTGTTGCCATACGTCAGGGAACCAGAGGGCAGGGCTGGAAGAAAACATGTATAAAGAACAAATCCTTCAGTCCCGGTTTGTACACACACACACACACACACACACAAACACACCTCGCCTCACTCACACACACACCTCGCCTCACTCACACACACACACCTCACCTCACTCACATCCACACCTCGCCTCACTCACACCCACACCTCACCTCACCTCACCTCTATCACACCCACACCTCCCCGCACACGCACAGACAGCCACGAGCCCTTCTCGCACACGCACTGACAGCCACGAGCCCTTCTTGCACACGCACTGACAGCCACCGAGCCCTTCTCGAACACGCACAGTCAACGAGCCCTTCTCGCACACGCAGACACACAGAGCTCTTCTCTGACATGCACAGACACACACACAGAGCCCTTCTCGCACACGCACAGACACACAGAGAGCCCTTCTCGCACACGCACAGACACACACAGAGCCCTTTTCGCAAACGCACAGACACACGCAGAGCTCTTCTCGCGCACGCACAGACACACGCACAGACACACACAGAGCCCTTCTCGCACACGCACAGACACACACACAGAGCCCTTCTCGCACACGCACAGACACACACACAGAGCCCTTCTCACACGCACAGACACAAACACACACACACACACAAACCAAACACACACACACACACACACACACACACACACACAGAGCCCTTCTCACATACAGACACACACACACACAGACACACACACACAGAGCCCTTCAGACACACAGACACACACACAGACATACAGACACACAGACACAAATACACACGCACACACAACACACACAGCACAACACACACACACAGCACAACACACACAGCACAACAACACACACAGCACACAACACACACAGCACACAAGCACACACACACACAACACAACACAACACACCACACACACAACACAACACACCACACACACAACACAACGCAGCACACCACACACACAACACAATACACTCCACGCACACACACAACACACACCACCACATACCACACAACACAACGACACACACCACACAACACACACCACACAAAACACACACACACACACACACACACACACACACACAGACACGGAAGGAAAGGAAGAAGACATGTGAAGTCGACCAGAATAGAATCAATCAACCGTTGCAAGAATGGTGTAAGTTCTGTGATTCCGGAGATGAGTGTCAGTGTGATGAGGACGAAACAGCTCCTAGAGTTGGTGGGTACTGCACTGCCATCAATGTGGCAGGGCAGACTTTGCGCCGTTTGAACCCGACGGGTGCGAGAGAAAGGAGTATGCCAGGAACCTGAAGATATGGCCGACACCCATTATTGATTGGACATTGTGCTAGCATGGGTCAACTCTTGGATTCTGAAGTATGTGTGCAGGCGTCCGTCTAAAGCTGGAACACCTCTGTGGCTTTACTTGGCACCTACTCGAACCTGGGTTTCTCGAGTTAAAGTCCACATTTGACACATGTCGCTTCTTGGAGATACATACAGGAGTTAGCTTTGATTTTTCCTTTTCTTTTCATTTCGTTCCATCCCATGAAAAAAATATTTCCATGTAAAGGAGGTTTGAAAGAGTGAAGGTTCCGATACGAAACTACATAGCCTTTTTCGTTTCCCAATGTTCTAGTTTTTTGTGTACAGAGTCGTGAATTAATCAGTGTAATAATGTATTTCTCTTCCTCCAAGTGATTTATTATATAATAGTAACAGCATATCTTAGCATGTATATTTACTGCAGGAAATAGTCTTAGAACTACAAGAAAGTTTTCCACAATCAGCAGTAATTGCATGTGAAGACCTAAATTCACAAATAAGTTATTAATCTTAGAAGTGGACCAATAGGCTAGGTAAGTAGACTTTGCATTTTCACACCCCCTCTTTCTTTTAATGTGAAATTAATTGCAATGTATTTAAATCGAACATTTTCAAACCCGCAGTAGCCATTACACGAGATTTAGCTGCTGCTCGTGATGTGCTGCTACATGTGAATACGGACATTGAATCGGGGCCAGCCTGCTGCGTTGTGACCTCCGATGCAGTGCGCACAACTGTTGATGATAGTTTTGTAATGAGGTCACCACAAAAATTCAAAGATTCGTTTAGAAAAGAACTGCAGGAAATATTCTAGTGTCTCAGAGAAGAGAGGGCCAACCAAACTGTTAGTGATGAAGTTAAAATGACTTCGTTGGAAACTCGTCAGACAGAATTCCGCTATGTTGACAGCGATCATGGCAAATCCCTGAGTCTGGCAACTTGTTCTTCCAATACGAAACAACCCTGCACCACTCCTGTTCTACCCCGGGATGCTCCAGACCAGGATTCTCCCAACTCCACCCTGACCACGACCTATGCACTGCCATTCTGAACACAGAGATCATAGTATCTCTGACACAGGTTGGTCACGTGACTTCGGCTCCACATTCCATTGATTCTACTAATCAAAATTCAACATGATCAGAAGACCATTGAGAGTAAAAAGAGGCGATTCTATTTCACTCCAATTATTTATCCCGATAGATAAACACAAATTTGGTGTTCTAATGAATCTAATCTATGAGATTTTCAGGAAATCATTTGAGAACTACTTTTAGCGCAAACGTGTCTATAAGGTTGCAAACTGCCTTGAGCACGTGCGATTGTGTATAGTAATACCAAGGATTATACAGTTATGAATAGTCTTTGGTAATACACGCGATCTTTGGACCTACTATAAACGCAGCGAAAAGGATTCCTATGGGTCCGGGCTGGTTTCGTGAATCTATGGTTATACTCTCGCAAGTAAATGCTTTCTGGCCGGAACCTGTGGTCTAACTGCCTTCACACTGTTTGACGAGCTCCACACTTCGAACATTCGGTGTCGACTGATGGAGTCAGTAAGTGATTTAACCTACATTCCGTCTGTGTTGAACGTTAATCGAATGGAAGTTTCTTCTGTAGGAATCCGTCCGATTCCGAAGTTCGATATTATCGGATAGCTCAGAAGCAGTTTTTCTAAGTTTTATCCTTATAAGCATACATTAAAGTAATGATTCCTCATCAGCAAAAGCACTCAGTGGGTTTCTGTGTGTATCGAAGATTATGCAGACGGGATTGGTTGCCTTACTCGCTCAATGAAGTATAAATATTGCTGTTGTATTCAAAGTCCTTATAATTAGTAGAGTTCACAATATTACACTCTTGTGATTCGAATTTTACCGCATAAAAGTTTTACATTCATGGGAAATCGATGTTTAGAAAATGAATTGACGAAAACATGGCTGCCATTATCGAGTGTATCACAACAAGCGGAGGAATACACTCACAATGTGATATGGCATTCAGCGTGGCCGAGACTCTGTGTTCAGAACGGTGGTATGCATGTTATGGAAGATTTAAGGCTATCACGTGACCAACCTGTTGCTGAGACTATATTCACTAGTCTCAGCCACGCTGAATGATGCACTGCATCACCACGTAGGGTGGGCAGGCACACGTCGGACCCATCAATAGTCCTGGAAAGTGCTATTCCAAGCCTGCAGGACCATCAGCCAGCAACTCGCCTTGTTCTGGCATGCAAAACGAAAATAGTGGTGTGACTGATATGATGCCATTGTGTTCGCGTTGAAAGTCTTACAAAAATCTTGATACCGGTATCATTCACAATCAATTTTTCGTTCGATTGTTCTCTCCCTGTGCATATAGCAATTGGTACCATTGGTAGGCCTACTTACATTCAATAACCATTTTTTTGCAGTAGAATACGACTTTTCTAACTTGGAAAAATTAAGAGATTCATCTATACGATTTCGTTTTGAGATTAACAACCTGAGACGAACAGACGGTACTCAAACCGTCTTCATTTGGAAACGGTATACCCATTCTGTAAAGACATGCATAATGAAAATCACCTTTTGTGTTTTTCTTTGTAGCAGACATAGCAACAGTGTGCTGTCACCTTCGGCGCACTATGAGCTTCATGGTCTCACATTACAGGCAACAATCACACGTAAAAGACATTCGGGACGATTTGGAGTGAACTGGAGAGGACGAGGGGATCCTTTATTGCTCTTTGGATTGCTTTCCGAGCCTGAGAGCATGACTGTAGAGGCGACGGTGGGACGGGAGGCGCCCCCCAGTTTGTGTGTGTCTTCGCATGAAGACCGACAAGATGGATGGATGGGTGGACAGTGTTTTACGGCCTATCAGCCTTGTAGGCTATGTAAAGCCATTTAGCACGAAAATCGCTAAACGTTTATAGTAAACGCTAATCAAGTCACGGTGTCCCTAGTTATTAGTCTCTTACGAATCGCGTAGGGAGATGCGGTGGGTCAATTCTTACCCCGAACCCATAGGGGGATGAAGACCGACAATCAAGATGATTTCCTTTCATTC
>JAWQFJ010000913.1:126076-128576 GCA_034096865.1 Theodoxus fluviatilis
CAGAGTAATTGCCTAGTCTCTTAATGTTTGTTCTCTCATCTTAACTGCAAAAAATATGTACATGACTATTAATTTTGACAATTCGACATTGGTTCCCTGCATTACGTATTTACACACATCGATATTTGACACCCGACACAGGAATCTTCCCAAATAGTTTGCTCTAAGTTGCTGGAATGCCGAACACCACAAAAGGAAATATTTCTCTTTTTTTTCCTTGCATAATGGACATATTGTGTCTTGTGTACGTTCGTACCTTCTATTGTTATTTAACTCGTTTTTTCCCAAATCTAAAGCACATAAATCCATCCCTGAATTTGTTATGTCCAATATATATTCAAATAATCTTCCAAACCAAAGCTTTCTTTGAAGGATGCATACCATTTATATCTGTCTATACTCCTGCTTCCCGAATCCTACTCTTGAATAAAGCAGTCGTTCATTCTTTGCTTGATTTGTTCCAGAAACCCACTCCACCGTGCAACCGCACAAAGCCAAAGCCCAATTTACAGAGGCACATCTTCACCGTCTCTGTCCAGTTTCGTTCCTTCTTGATTCGAGAGTTCAAAAGCATGACCAAGGTTTGCTTTAGAAGCCTATCTCCCCCCATCCTGCCGAGCTTAGCCAATACTTCATGACTCTCGCACTATTGTTGATTGCAAGTGAAAAGCGTCAAAAATCTCCCATTACCATCATAGTTTGGGGTTCTTTGATCTAATCTCATAGATAGTTTGCATACAAAAGTAAGTGTTCTCTCCATTTTCACATGTCTTTTAAGACCGCAAATTTCTTAAGCACACAGGAGGGTTGCTTGTATTTGTGCATCAAGCAAGGTAGAGAACGCTTTTGGTCTCATACTATGCAGGTTCCAAAGAACTCTCAATATATGTACACCGTTTTGCTTCCATCTCATGGCCAAATCCTCCATGGTAGCATCAATGAACAATTTGGTTGTGAACCTATAACCAAGATATTTGTATTGATTTACTCTATCCAGCAAAACCCCTGCAAGAGACCAGTTTTTACCCCTTGCTAGGTGTCCGCCTCTTCTGAACATCATTATGTTGGTTTTGTCTTCGTTAACTTTCAAGTCCATACTTTCTGACACGTACAAGAGGTTGTCTAACTGATTTTGAAGGCCAGCGGGCGTTGTTGATAACAGCACTACATCATCGGCAAACAGCAAGAGGAACACTTCCATCATGTCAGGATCATTTGTACCCCATGCTTGCCTTTTCTTAGTATGATGTCTGATAATGAATTGATGTACAAAGAAAAAATTGCAGGACTGTCAATTGCTCCTTGTTTTACACCAGAGGGGCAATCAAAGAATGCAGTTCGCCCATGCCCCCAGCGAACGCACGCTTGAACTTTGCTGTAAATGGACTATAACATTTAAAAAAATTGTAGAAAGGCGCGCGTCTTTGAGAATTTTCCAAAGCACCAAACGACTGACAGACTCAGACGCCTTTCGATAATTAACAAACGCAACATACAACTTTCCCCATCTGTCACTGTATGCACTTTTCAAAATAATTGCATACAATACAAAAATGTCGTCAATTGTCGAGTGCTGGGTTCGAAACCCGGCTTGTTCTATGCAAAAAAGAAATTCCAGCGCCATTCAAGTACGGAAACGCGTAGCGAGGATGATTGTAAAGATCTTACTACTAACACATAACAATGATATGCCTCTATAGTTTTCTGTATTTTGCACATCTCTCTTGTGCAGTGGGATAAGGATTCATCTTGACCATGTCTCAGGGAAACGATGGGACTCGTAAAGTATATTAAACATTTGGTAAGGAATTGGATGCTTTTCTCACCTGCTATCGTGTAGCAACCTCCGGGCAGGCCGTCTAAACCTGTGGCCTTCTCAGATTGTAAATAAGTGATAACGCTCTTTACTTCGTCCTCACTAAAATAAAGATCTAGCACCTCATGCGGTACTACAACAACAACAACAACAACAACAACAACGAAACAGTTTATTGTGTAGACCATTGGCCCATTATAATCGGTAGCGTTGCATTACATTGCCAACATGTGTATTCTGATACAATTAATGTGAGAGCGTATCACTCATGCATTAGGCAGAAGCTTCACTTCAATATCAACATATTTATACACCATACAAAGAAAGAATTATTCGCTGCAGAATCAGAAGCTTTTGATCTTCTTTTAAAAGCGTAGAGTACATAAACACTGACAGCTTGATTAACATATGTCTCCTTTGCAGAGAACAACTGCACAAGTGGTTTTACATCGTTGTTCTTTAAAACATGTATTACATACTTCATTCTGATATTTTCATATGCAGGACAGTACAGAAGAAAATGTTGTTCGTCTTCCTCTTTTTTATGACAAGCTGGACACAGGGTTTCATAATTCTCCTCGCAATACCTTGTTTATGCACTGTTAATTCGCTCATGACTAAGCGAAAGCGTATCCATACATCTCTGAAAACTTTTCGATTCAGGTTATAAAGATATACTTAATT
>JAWQFJ010000913.1:133576-138576 GCA_034096865.1 Theodoxus fluviatilis
TATACATTACACCGAGTGCGGGCATGTTGATCACTCATCGACTCGATGATAGTGAATTTTCGGTCCTCGCAGGACCAGGGAAAAGAAATTGTCAATTCAAACCAGAACTAAACAGTTATCTGCTGCTACTCATTCGAGCTTTACATGGCACAGTACTGTTTTCCACCCCCACATACATTTACTTTGAGCGATTTAGTATTCAATGCAGACGCTTCGAGAATGCAACCGGAACTGCCAGGTTCTACCTAACGCGTTGTTTTTCGACAGAGAGCGCCGAGGATAACTCCTGCAGGGTACGTCAATGATAATGTCCTATGGAGACATGAACGCGAGAATCGGGACCCGGAATGCATATCCAGAAGAGGGTTACAGTGATGAAGACACTAAGAATCTAGTGACGACAGCATGTGTTTGCACTAACTTCAGGTCTCCCAGTAGCAAGGTTAATGAATTTGGAAAGATGCTGACTAATCTGTGTCCAAGTGCACCACGCTGTGGTATTGAATGGAAGTGCCGACGGTGACAAATTAGGTATATTTACCTATGTATCTCCACATGAAGATAGCGTGATCGATTATTGTTTAGTATCGCCCGCTATCTCCCAAACACTATAGATCTGTAAGTTCATTCCCTTGTAGAATTCCATCATATGCCCCTTGACATTATATTTGGAAATACACAAACAAAGGTATTCACCGAAGAGGAACATGGGACATATTATAAGCTTGCATGGGAAATAAGAAAAGACGGATAAAATTTTAAAACAAATAGAGTCACAGATATTTGCTGATCAGCTTGCGAGCGCAACTGCAGGAATAGACAGGTCAATAAATGCGGCTGTCATTCAGTTTGCGCAAACTCTAGTGTAGAGTGCAGACTGCTTTAAAAAAATGTCAATAAGAATTACCAATCAATAGAAAAACCGCGGTCTCCCTGGTTTGACAACGGGTGCAGAGACAGCAAAACGATAGCTCTGACTGCACTGAAAAGATTAAGGAAATGTAAAACTGCATATGCTAGGGAGGAATATATGCAAACTAGACGGTACTACAAAAACGTAACAGAGAAAAAAGATATCATTATACAAAAGCGCGTAACAACTGCATAAGCGCTTTGTCGAACTCAAGATTGTTCTGGGGCATGGTTAGAACGTCCATCCTTACAACCGAACATAAGTATCGAAGCATGGAAATCTGACTTTGAAACTATGTCTTCATTTGTAAAGAAGCGCACACTAATGAACTAGTAACGCATGAAATAAATATTGGCTAACAGTTTTGAAAATGGACAACAGCAGATTTCCAAACAGGATGTATAGATCAATACTGAGAAGCCTCGACAGCAATAACTGGGCTTCAAAAATTCGTACTGTCCTCATGGAAAATGGGTTTGAAAACGCTTGGGTAGACAAGAACGTGGTAAACGATCATAATTTTTTGCAAACGCTCAGAGTACAATTAATACAAAAGTGTATTTCTGTTTGGCAGTCTGATCTGAACAGGAGTAATCGTTTCATGTTGGATAGAGAATATAAAACAATATTTGGAAATGAAGTATATCTTTATAACCTGAATCGAAAAGTTTTCAGAGATGTATGGTTACGCTTTTGCTTAGGCATGAGCGAATTAACAGTGCATAAAAAAGGTATTTCGAGGAGAATTGTGAAACTCTGTGTCCAGCTTGTCATGAAAAAGAGAAAGACGAACAACATTTTCTTTTGTACTGTCCTGCATATGAAGACATCAGAATGAAGTATGTAATACATGTTAAAAAAACAACGATGTAAAACCACTTGTGCAGTTGTTCTCTGCAAAAGAGACATATGTTATTCAAGCTGTCAGTGTTTAAGTACTCTAAGCTTTTAAAAGAAGAGGAAGAGCAAAATCTACTGGTTCTGCAGCGAATAATTCTTTCTTTGTATGGTGTATAAATATGTTGATATTGAAGTGAAGCTTCTGTCTAATGCATGAGTGGTACGCTCTCACATTAATTGTATCAGAAGACACATGTTGGCAATGTAATGCAATGTTACCGATTATAATGGGCCAATGGCCTACACAATAAACTGTTTCGTTGTTGTTGTTGTTGTTGTTGTTGTTGTAGTACCGCATGAGGTGCTAGATCTTTATTTTAGTGAGGACGAAGTAAAGAGCGTTATCACTTATTTACAATCTGAGAAGGCCACAGGTTTAGACGGCCTGCCCGGAGGTTGCTACACGATAGCAGGTGAGAAAAGCATCCAATTCCTTACCAAATGTTTAATATACTTTACGAGTCCCATCGTTTCCCTGAGACATGGTCAAGATGAATCCTTATCCCACTGCACAAGAGAGATGTGCAAAATACAGAAAACTATAGAGGCATTTCATTGTCATGTGTTAGTAGTAAGATCTTTACAACCATCCTCGCTAGGCGATTACGTACTTGGATGGCGCTGTAATTTTTTCTCTCTCCATAAAACAAGCCAGGTTTCGAACCCAGCACTCTACAATTGACGACATTTTTGTATTGTATGCAATTAATTTGAAAAGTGCATACAGTGACAGATGGGGAAAGTTGTATGTTGCGTTTGTTAATTATCGAAAGGCGTCTGAGTCTGTCAGTCGTTTGGTGCTTTGGAAAATTCTCAAAGACGCGCGCCTTTCGACAATTTTTTTAAATGTTATAGTCCATTTACAGCAAAGTTCAAGCGTGCGTTCGCTGGGGGCATGGGCGAACTGCATTCTTTGATTGCCCCTCTGGTGTAAAACAAGGAGCAATTGACAGTCCTGCTAGTTTTTCTTTGTACATCAATTCAGTATATCAGACTACATACTAAGAAAAGGCAAGCATGGGGTACAAATGATACCTGGCATGATGGAAGTGTTCCTCTTGCTGTTTGCCGATGATGTAGTGCTGTTATCAACAACGCCCGCTGGCCTTCAAAATCAGTTAGACAACCTCTTGTACGTGTCAGAAAGTATGGACTTGAAAGTTAACGAAGACAAAACCAACATAATGATGTTCAGAAGAGGCGGACACCTAGCAAGGGGTAAAAACTGGTCTCTTGCAAGGGTTTCGCTGGAAAGAGTAAATCAATACAAATACCTTGGTTATAAGTTCACAACCAAATTTTCCATTGATGCTACCATGGAGGATTTGGCCATGAGATGGAAGCAAAACGGTGTACATATATTGAGAGTTCTTTGGAACCTGCATAGTATGAGACCAAAACCGTTCTCTACCTTGCTTGATGCACAAATACGAGCAACCCTCCTGTGTGCTTAAGAAATTTGGGGTCTTGAAAGACATGTGAAAATAGAGAGAACACTTACTTTTGTATGCAAACTATCTATGAGATTAGATCAAAGAACCCCAAACTATGATGGTAATGGGAGATTTTTGACGCTTTTCACTTGCAATCAACAATAGTGCGAGAGTCATGAAGTATTGGCTAAGCTCGGCAGGATGGGGGGAGATAGGCTTCTAAAGCAAACCTTGGTCATGCTTTTGAACTCTCGAATCAAGAAGGAACGAAACTGGACAGAGACGGTGAAGATGTGCCTCTGTAAATTGGGCTTTGGCTTTGTGCGGTTGCACGGTGGAGTGGGTTTCTGGAACAAATCAAGCAAAGAATGAACGACTGCTTTATTCAAGAGTAGGATTCGGGAAGCAGGAGTATAGACAGATATAAATGGTATGCATCCTTCAAAGAAAGCTTTGGTTTGGAAGATTATTTGAATATATAGTGGACATAACAAATTCAGGGATGGATTTATGTGCTTTAGATTTGGGAAAAAACGAGTTAAATAACAATAGAAGGTACGAACATACACAAGACACAATGTGTCTATTCTGCAAGGAAAAAGAAAACGAGGAATATTTCCTTTTGTGGTGTTTGGCATACCAACAACTTAGAGCAAACTATTTGGGAAGATTCTTGTGTCGGGTGTCAAATATCGATGTCTGTACATACGTAATGCAGGGAACAATGTCGAATTGTCAAAATTAATAGTCATGTACGCTTTTTGTGCAGTTAAGATGAGAGAAAGAACATTAAGAGACTAGGCAATTACTCTGTAGTAGCATTATTAAACAGAAATTTGAACTTCAATAGTTGTGGAAACACGGCTCACAAGATGATGTTGGCACGGCACAGTAGTTATGAAATTGTTGAAATATTTTCAAATTTACACAAGCTATGGCCTTGAATAAAGTTCAATTCAGTTCTCTCTATCTCCGTCTTTCTCTCTGTCTCTCTCTCTCCCTGTCTCTCTCTCCCTGTATATGTATCTGTCTCTCTCTCTCCCTGTCTCTCTCTCTCTGTATCTCTGTCTGTTTCTCTCTCTGTCTCTGCCTGTCTCTGTCTCTCTCTGTATCTCTGTCTCTCTCTCTGTATCTCTCTCTCTGTATCTCTCTCTTTGTCTCTCTCTGTCACTCTCTGTCTCTCTCTTTGTCTCTCTCTTTCTCTGTCTGTCTGTCTGTCTGTCTGTTCTGTCTGTCTGTCTGTTTGTCTGTCTGTCTTTCTCTCTCTCTCTATTTCTCTTTTTCTCTCTCTCTCTCTCGCTCTCTCTCTTTCTCTCTCTCTGTGTCTCTCTCTGTCTCTCTCTCTCTCTTTCTCTCTCTCTCTCTCTCTCTCTCTCTCTCTCTCTCTCATTTGCGTTAGTGGCGTCGACGAGAACGGTCGGGTTGTGACAAGCTCCGATGCGAAGGCTGCTTCTCGCAAGTGTAGTTGCATCACGCCTCCTTATATGTGCCCGGACTTCCCAAGTAAACTGAACGTCACTTTGCTGTAAGTTTTACTAGTGTGTACAATTTTGAACGTTTGATCTTTTCTGACTTTCGTCGCGATGGAATAGCACTATCGGTCAGTAGAGCACAAAAGCGTGCAACTCGATGCACCCGTTTAAGGCTGCTCTCGCCTTTCGAGCATCAAGTCTATTGCAACAGCACAAAGCCTGCTGCATGCACACTATTAATGTGTGCTGTGTTCGCGAATCGAATACCCACCCACCCACCCA